>JAYKTE010245436.1:0-11903 GCA_036873565.1 Xipholeptos notoides | reverse complement strand
TTAGATTTACAATTAATTATTTGAAATATTATACGAAAATAAATAAACAATGTTTATAAATAACTGTGTATAAATAACTCTCTAAAAATGTATTTAATCTGATGTTCATTTGAGAAAAATAAAATTGAATGTTTATATTTTTTGTATATAAATGAATTGAAATCTACATAATAAATATTCAATGTTTTCGATTATTTTCGTAATTTTTTCTTAAGTTAAAATTAAGAATATATATAGAATTTGGGATTACTTTTGTATTGACTTTAGCTACACCCACATTGGAAGTTTCGTGTGACTTACTTCCAAGAAAAAGGATGAAACTACGGAAATCATCACCAACTGCGTATTAAATATTCACATCATTGAATTACTCATAACCGATAACACGAAACTGTTAAATGGTGACGTCGTGACGATGACGATGACGATGATGAGAATTATAATGGAGGTGATGATGATGGTGGTGGTGGTCGTCGTGGTAATGCAGAGGGAAAAAAGAAGAACAGGAGGGGAAGATTTATAAGAAATAAAAAGAAGATAAAGAAGATAAATCAGAGGAGAAAGATTATTGAAAAAAAAGAAGAAGAAAAAGAATAGTATATTATTTTCAAATAGTGGCACATAGCCAATTGATAGGCATCAGGCATGTTGTGAAATATTTACCAGAACCCTGGGATGCCTCCTCTGATTAACCAGTTTCCGATGTCTGTCAAAAACCCGGATGTTTGTGGACATTAACGTGGAGTATACGAAAAATGAAAGTTGCCCAAAACTAAGCGGCGGCCAGCAAAAAGTGTGGCACAGGATTCACTTAATTAAAATCTTTTTTCCTACCACAAACCACAAAACTTGTAGACTTTTTCGCACACCCAAGATTTTAACAATTTTGCGAAAGAAGCTTAAAGAATATAAGTACTTGGCATTTTTAATGTTAATAGAACAACGCTGGGGATGTTGAAGAAAATCGCTGTTTTTCAACGCAACGATTATTTAACATTATTTCAAAATCAAAGAAAATTAATTAAAAAAGTATAAATATTTTTAGTTCATCTTCGGCGAGCCAAGTAGTTTGCCACTGATCTTTAAGGCCATTGAAATAACTGAACTTTATAACCAAAGGGACCCTGTGATCTTCGAGATTATAGGTTATTGATACAAAAGAACTTTGTAACAGAAGGGAACTCCCGACCATTATGTTATACCTGGGTGTTTTCAGTTTGTATTACTTTTTAGTGGAGCGGTGGTCCTGATTTTGGCAGTGTTATATGTGTTTTTTTAGAAGAAAATATCTAATTGTTTAACAGGTCAGTTTACTTTTCTGGTGTTTTCATATATAACAATGAAGATGAATCTTTTGTAACGTAATTTCTTTCGTGAAATTTTCATTATGATAACAATCTTACAATTCATATCACAAAGGTAATAAAAATGCAGCATAATGCGTGGTTTATAGATGAGATTATGATTATGATATGTGGACCTTCTTTTCAAATCTAGTAATACGCATATATCCTAGATATGAAAAGAGGGTTTACTTCAAAATATCACAGTCTGACCTATAAATCACTCATCAGCAGCATTTTTATTACCTTTCTGATATTTCTTATAATTACTATTCTACATATGCTTCAAATAAACTAATTTTTTATTATTTGTTATGTCGCAAAATTGTTACAAGTCATTACAAAAATTTTAACAATGTGACGGAAAACATGCAAAGTTTCAAGGTTATTTCGTATAAAAATCAGTGAAAGAACAGACTTATGTCATAAGAATATAAAACAAAATAAAAATTGTGATTGCATTTTTTAATAAAGATCCCATTAAAACATCTTTTGGTAAATTCATGGATTAAATCTTTCATATTTTCATTCTCTTTTCTTTAAAACATCCTGTTGATCTGTATGGATTGTGATTCCTTTATTCTTCATAGATTCAAATTTTGGCGGAAAAGCAGGTATTCTGTTATCTCCTAGGTCCAAACGTTTAAGGCCCGGCAACTTGCAGATCGTATTTGGCACATTCAAAAGCATATTATCTCTTAAATTCAGCTCTTCAAGTCCAGTCATGTTGAAAATATCCTTAGGCAGGACTTGTATATCATTCGTAGACAAATCTAATTTCCGTATCCGGTAGATACAAGTAAAATTAGACGGGAATTCAGTGATTTTGTTGTTCGAAAGCAAGAAATCTCGCATCGAGGCACAAACATCAACTTCAGTATCCGGAAATACAGCAAGTTCGTTATTGGATAGATCTAAAACCATGAGTTCTTTCATGCCACCGAATCCAGGGGGTAATTCAGCAATATGATTTAGAGACAGGTCTAGGTAGTTAAGATGAACAAGGTTCATTAAACCCTCTGTATATTCAGAAATTCTGTTGTAAGACGCTTTCAAAACTCGTAGCTGTTCGAGGCTTTCGATGTTTGAAGGTAATGCTTCGAGTTCATTATTGCTGACATCAAGTTCAATAAGTAAATGTAGCTTACACATACTTTCTGGGAGCAACCTAATCTTATTATTTTCCATTTCCAGAACTTCTAGAAATTTACAACGACAAATAGATTCTGGAAGTTCGTCCATTTCAATACCACCAATATTCAGATGAGTCAGATTTTTTGCGTGTTCTCTGTCTCCAAGGGCCACGAGAATAGGTTTCACCTCTAGACCTGAAAAGGCTATCGGGTTCTCAGATAAGTTCAGCTGCGTAACGCTGTTTGGCAGAAACAGATGAGAAATGTTGCAACGAGAGACGTTGATTTTGCGCAAGAACTTGAGCGTTTCGATATTTTTTGGTATGTTAATGATAGAGTTATGAGAAACGTCTAGTTCTTCGATCGCATAGAACCGGCTCATGTCGATAAATTCTTGTAGCTGGTTTTTGGACATGATTATGCATCTCAGTAACTGACTTTCACCAAGGGTTTTTGGAACCTGGTTTAAGCCATTTTGACACATTACCAATGTTTTTAGGGTTTTGATTTTACCAATTTCATATGGCATACACTCAATTTTATTATCAGAAATATCTAAGTGACCCAGAAAAGGCAGATGAATTACATCAAGAGGAATTTGGGTCAGCTGGTTCTTGGCTAAAGAAAGATATTCAAGACTCCTCAATGGCGATATGAATTCCAGCGACTCGATAAGATTTTGAGAAATGTCTAAGTGTTTTAAGTCTACCATGTCCAGAAAAGTTGGAGGTAGTAAGGCGAGGTAGTTCTGCGAAAGATCCACAGTCTGAACACGTTTCATTATTCCGAAGTCATTAGGCAAAGCTTCAATATGATTTGCCTTTAAATTCAGATACCGCATTCCGTATTCCCAAGAGGCAATAGATTCGGGCAAAGTCACTAGTCTGTTGTAGGACACATCAAGGTGACGGAGTTTGATTAAAGTACCAAGCTGGTTGGGTAAAGCCTAAAACAAACAATAAGTATTTGTTTTGTCTTTTAATTTTTGATTATTTTTTTGACATTCTTTTTTAGTGAGTATTAATAAAGTTATTTTTACAACTATTTACTATATTTACACTCATCACTATTTCTAAATTCACAATATTGGCAATAATTCTCCCATACTTCTATTATTGCATTTGAAAAGATTTTTAAGATTGATATAGATACATTTAAAGGTCTTACATTATAAAACCTATTTTTTACTATAATTAATAAATGAAAGTATTTACTGAAATTACGTAAAAAGTTCATGTTTTCGCATAAATCCATTTTAAGAATGAAGATCCAATATAATTTAAGATTCTTTTAAATTAAAAAATGGTTACTTTTAAAAATAAATCAAGTGAAATATTGAAAAATGTGAGCCGAAATACATACATAAGTTCTTTAGTTTAGCGCTTAAATTATCTAATTTTTTTCAATTTTTATGAAATAATTGATTTGTTTCAGTTATTATTCGTCTTATTTGTAACGAATTGAGTATTGAAAATAGTATTTTCATTGTTATTATATTATTTTATAGATGAAAATTGTATAAAGTTGATAAAAAAATTTTTTAAGGCGAAAATGGAAATACTTCTAGTTTAGTTTGACTGTCCTTATATACAAGGATCGTTCAAACAGTGATGCCTCGTATTTGTTTTTATTTCGCCTGAATGGATCACAGTGGATTGAAAATTGCATTGTCAAGATCACTGATCTTATGCCTTCATTACCCGATAGTTTCATTTCTCTGTTGCTGATATTGACGGTATTAGATTCTATGAAAACACCCCTTGTCATGGACTTGTGTCAGAAGCAGAAATGCGTTTCTGAATTCTTCCATGCCAAAAATTTAACCTATCAACATTCACCGGTCGCTGTGGAACATTTACGAAGGCGATACAGTTGATTTCAGCACAGTTAGTAGATGGGTTCGTCAATTTCAGAATAGCGACAGAAATGTAAGTGAGGGCACGCCCCAAATGCGAAAATGGACTACCTCATTCCTCGCTTTAGAAAAGTAAATTCTTGAGCACACAAGGTCGCTCGTTTTAATTTTACCACTCCCAATTCGTAGCTCTTTAATTTCTTTAAAAACTTCACTACTATTCCCAATACACTTAAAAAATAACTTTAAAAATAGGTGATGTTCGTTCCTCGGTAGGTTATACTTTATTAAAATATTGCCTTTTAAATCATTATTATTGTTAAACTATTATCATAGTCAAAATTATTATTACAGGCGAAAATGCATTAACATGTTTATAAATACAAATGCATTTTGCAATAAAATTTCCTTATCTATGAATTTTATGATTATCATTAATCTAAATATGTGTTTTGATTATTTTCGCTATTACAAATTATCAATAACGTAGTTTTACATAAGATTTCACTATGGTTTCAAAAGTCAAATATCACAATTATATTAGGTAATAAAACAAATTTAAGTATTTTTATTTAAATATTTTGATAGTTGGAACTCCGCCAAAGGAGTTATTTATCCCTACACATACAATAAATTTGCATTGAATTTTATAAAGTAAAATTGATTAGCTACTAAAGCATTTATTAGTGATTATCTTCCCATCTGAGATTAAAGTAATAATATTAAGTCGGAATGTAATGGATCTTTCCGTTACCGTAGTTCCCTGGAGGAGGGTCATTTGAAATCTGGACTCACTATATTTGTCAAAATAAAGAATCCAAATTATCCCCTGAGAAGTTAATTGACTATTCTCTTAATTAAAATCGATCAGAAATTCTTCGATCCTTCTATTAAGTTAGACAGTTTAGTTAAGTCATTCAACTTTTATCTAAGATCAATTTTTGGTTCTTCTGTATATAAAATCAGTGTCTAAATGCAACAAATATGTATGTGTGTTTTCAGGAATTCAAGAAAACGAAACGTTTTTCTTCGTTTTTAGCAAAATTTTAATAAATAATAATTTTTTTAAACTGCTCACCAAACCTTTTATTAAATTCACAGCGGCAGATTGTCCACGTTTCGTTATTATCTGTATCCGTGTCAATCTATGTTAGGTATACTTAGCTACTTACTCCTCTAGTCATTGAACTTGAATTGAGCTTGAAATCTCCAGATGAATGTGAGAACTTATTTAAACTGACCCTAAGAAATATTACGCCATATGCAAGTTCCCGAATTCAAGTAATATCCGAGAAGGTTAAAATATATATCGGTCCAAATATTGTGAATATAGAAATAGAAATGGGAACAGAATTCCAAATAATCTGAATAATAAAAGTGGTTCGTTTCGTTACAAACAATGATTCAATTTTAAATTATAGTCTTTAGTAAATTTGCTTACATAAAATAAATATGATTGATTTTACAGGAAATTTCCGTGACAACAATCTTTGGTGGTCATTAACATTTAATACAATTTCTTATATAAACAATTAGGACATTATAATGTGGTTTCTCAAGTTGGCCACACTTGACCCACGAGAGTTAATTTAGGATGTTTCGTCATACTTACATAGTATTTTACCGCAAAGAGTGATATATATTCAATGATTAACTTATGTGAGTTTTCTAGAGGTTGATGAAATGAATAGAAAGAAATGTCTTTGTTGACTAAAGAAATAACTTTTATCGAAAATCGTTGTTCTCGGCATTAAATGACCGAAAAGGTTGACATGCAGTAAAACGAAACGAACAAACTAAAGAACATGTGCTCCCCTGGAAACAAAATATTCATAATGTAAAGTCAAACTTACAAAGTCTTATATAAATAAACAAATAGTTTCTGGTCTAGCTGAAAAAATCGGAATACATTAAATATTGATTATACTGACTGGCGCACCTAAGGTGCTGAATTTAAAATTAATCGGGATTGGAGCGAGACACTAGAATTAACAACAAGATTTGGGTAATAAAATCCTATTAATGTTGTAACTTCGGAGTAACGTTTAAAAAACCCGTTGAGGGTAAAAAAAACTTATTGCACTACTCTATATAATTATCCATATGATTTAAACTTTTCTATGAAACACAATCCTTTATCAAAACTTGTTTTAAAAATCAATGTATGAATTAAAGGCAAAATTTATTAAAAATAGATTATATTTACTTATAAAATAATTTTTAGAATACTATATGAAATGAATATATCCAATCTATAAAAATGAGTACTAATTAATTATTTAGTGATCGAGAAAAAAGTTGTGGTTTTCTTACAAGATAGGTTCGATCCATCAATCTTTTGCAAGTAGGCAGATATCAAATAACCATGAAGACAGGTTTAAGATTGCACGAATCTATAGAAAGCAATATTGCTTGTAACTTACGTCAACTTTGTAATATGATAAACCAATTCAGGAAAGATAATTCATTAATACACAAACAATGATATTGGTTGTGATTTATCTTTTATAAAATGATACAAAATAACCTCTGCCTCTTAATAAAATGGCCAAGGACTATGGTTTCTTCTTGGAGCTTTCAGATGCTTTTAGAGAATTGGGTTACGCGAACTACAAAAGCACACCCGATGTTTAGCACATTCGGTGCTTGGCACAAGCCATTAGAAATAAAAAAAAGTATTTGTTGATTATACTTGTGTGATAATCTAATATATTGATTAGTGAATCTACTATCCTGGTTAATACACTAATCGACATATAATGTTATTGATAGTATCTCGTTATTTTATAAGTTAATCATGAGTGCTTAATATACTAATTCACAAATAATACTGTTGGGTATATCTTACATTATGTCAGTTATTGATAAGTAATCTAGTATAAATAAATTCCCAATGTTCAAGCAAAAACAAAGATATAACTTCAATAGACTTTAGGAAAATAGAAAATTTGCGATTCTAATGAATAATACTTATTATACACGGTGGTGCAAAATGACCTAACCCATCTGCCTTTCTAATACAAGAAAAATTATTTTCCGAATGCACATATAACATGAAATGATATCATATGTAAATTTCGAAACGAAAAACACTTTTTTCATTATTTATTCTAATTTACCTTTATTAAATTGACATTGTGTATCAATTTCTTTTTTTAGCCTCAGAGAATAAAAACAGTGGATTGGAATAAGAAATTTTTTTATCTTTTGATAGACATCTATAGATTTAAGTCTTTTCATAAAAAAATGTCACTATTTTTTATTTATGATAAGCTAATTCTGGTCGGGAATGGGATGTTTCAGCGTCGCCGTTTCGGCATGGCCGATCTGGCGCAGCCGATTTGACGGCATAGCCCGAATTGGCAGTGGGACAATTCGGCGTCGACCATTAATTTATAGCTTAAAAAAAGATTAAGAAAAACAATATGAAAATATAATCCTCATTGTTGACTACTACTAACTGTTGTCTATTTTTGTGTTGTGTTTTAAATAAACACGGTTCGAAGGTTTTAACGTTTATACATCACTTGAATGTTTTTTTGCAAAACTCTTTTTAGTTAATTATTCTCTAATTAATATTTTAAAGATTAAAAATAAATTTAAAGTTAAACATGAAATAATCTAACCTTGTGGTGGTATCACGTGCCTGAGTTCGTAGTAAAAAATGAAATTTACTGTTGTATTTTAAACACAGTTACGATTCGAAGTTTGGAATTTTAATTTAATCTTTAAAAAACTACGTTTTTTCAAAACTATTTTTTGTTCAATTGTTTTCTAATTAATTTGTTAAGTTTTAAAACTTTTGAATCCTTAGACCCTATTAGTTTCCTTAACGGTGTTGTCACAGTGTTGAACATTACTACGAATTAGCTTTAATAAGCTTAAAAAAAACAGTAATTCCAGTTTAAGTCAATAAAAACCTCTAGTCGAAATTCTTTTTAAATTGACTGAAAAATGTTTTTCTTTGTATTCATTCTTTTTATCAATTCATAAATATTTTTTTATATTTAAAAGGAATTTTAAAATGTTAACCCACCACCGAATCGGTCACACGTCGAATGGGTTAAACCAAAATGGCAACTCCGATTCGACCGCACCGATTTGACCACGCCGAAACATACCAAACCCATTCTGGACAGTTATAACCACACATTCACAAAAAATGATAATGTCAGTGACTTACTTCGAGTTGATTATGCGACAGGTCTATCCAGGTCAATGACTCTGCCTTGTTGATGGAATTAGGAATTTTTGCAATCAGATTATACGATACGTTTATAGTGGTCATCTGGGTTTTTTTCTTCTTTTTGGCGGATACTTCGGGTAACTGAAGTAATTTGTTGTAGCTGAGGTTAAACTCAGCTGGGCTCATATAGATGGTCTTTTTCAGACTCTTTATGACATTGTGCGATGCCTCGACTGTTTCCAGGGTTACAATCTGATGTAAGCTGCCCGGTAATTTACGAATCCTGTTATTTGAACAGTTTAATATGCGTAAAATAGAGCATTTGTGCAGAGCCGCCGGTAATGACTTTAACATGTTGTTGGTGACATCGAGATATGTAAGGCTTTTTAACCTGCTGAAGGACCCTGGTAAATTGCCAATGATATTGTTCCTGAGATCAATCTCCTCGACTTTCTCTAGGTTTCCCACGTCGGCGCTTATTTTCTTCAAGCGGTTATTGAAGGCGTACAGCTGGAAACATTAACACAAAAATGTTAGAAAAATAGATGTAGACGTAATTAGGAAGCAATATTTTAAGGATTACTACATTATGCAAGCGGAATCATACTGCTCAAGTTCAATGTCCAGTCTGTCCGCTTGGTTTACTTTCAGTCTAATACCCTTCGGAAAGCTATGAGTCTCCTAAACCCTGTCAGCTATGAGTTAAATAATTTAACATATGTTCTCTAACAATCTTTCAAGAAACAAATACATTTATAAAAAAAAATCTATCTCAATTTTTTTTAAAATAAGGAATATAAGGGTTGATATGTCGTTAAACAAAGCCAATCAAAAATAGAAAGATGGAAGCAATGCTGCATATTTACTTACCTTGAACCCGCCTAAATCTAAAGCAGAACATTTTATCACACCAAACACAAAGTCTTCAGTTTCTATTTACAATGCTGACATGCTCAGTAAATGTCCAATGGTTGCGTGTAGGTTGAGTTTTTATTCGGGAGCAAGTGATGGATGAGCCGGGAGGTCATGGGTAGTGACATGTGACTCCGTTCATGTGATCTTAAATTTTGGGTTTCAGGTTAGTAGACCTAGTTAATAATGATCGAGTATCATAAAGATAGTGTAGGGAAGGTTTGTGGATGAATGGGTGGGCGAGTATAGGTGGGTGAGTGGTTGGTTGGTAGCGGTGTCTAATGACCCGGAATAAATCTCAAGAGCCACCAATCTCTATCAGTTGATATGGTTAAACGAATGAAACAGTGTGTGCGTTGGGGGTGCATTCTTATTCTAAGACAAATAAATTAGGTTTATTTTTATCATAATTATATAAAGGTTGTTAAAATTATTACAAGAAAAAATATTACTATTATTATTATTATTATTATTATTATTATTATTATTATTATTATTATTATTATTATTTGTTAAGAGATCTTACGCCAATCAACAGGCGCTCATGCACCCAGTAACCAGTAGTTTTACTGGATAGTTAGAGGGATAACTAGTCTCCTCTAATTTCCAGCTGGTTCCGCGCCATTACAGTCTAAAACTGTTCGGTGCAACATCACCTATACTAAGGGTTATCACTCTTCTGTGTCCACTTCGCAAACTGCCATTAGCAGAGTCTACCCACTCTGCCAACGCCTGCGGGTGATTCTTGAAGGCAGAGTGACAATAAGTCTCCCCTGGTCCTCCACTATACCTTTACACCTTGCACTCCATGATTATTATTTGGGATCTCACATCAGTTACTAGGCACTTGCGTACCCAGTTTACAGTGGGATTTACTAGAGTCAGGGTGGCAAGTCTCCCCTGAGTTTCAGCGGGTTCTGCACCATTCCAGTCAAAGATTGTATGATGCAAAAACACCATGGGTTTTCACCTCTCTTCATTCACTTCGCAATTATTATTATTATTATTACTAATACTACTACTAACCAACAAAACCAAACAGAAAATTAAAAAATAATATCAACAAATAAGCATTACTCTACCAACTAACCAACCATCGAAGAAAACAAACTACATAATCAACGTACCCACAAACAAGCAAACAGACAGCCAACAAACTTCTCTATTTAAAAAAAAATAACGA
Organism: Xipholeptos notoides; assembly: GCA_036873565.1. Lineage (NCBI taxonomy): Eukaryota > Metazoa > Mollusca > Cephalopoda > Idiosepiidae > Xipholeptos > Xipholeptos notoides. The sequence continues at coordinate 1,291 of JAYKTE010245436.1, read as the reverse complement.
ACCAACTTTCATAACCAAACAACTAACTACCCCCACTAACCAAACAAATGTACACATAAATTAACATATCTCATTAATACGAGGGTTATAACATTTAAAACACCTTGATCCCCATTTTATTTCTTTTGATTTCAACCTGTTTCTAGCACTTTGCTTCTTCTGGAATGTTTGATTGCTTTGAAGATTTATCTCTGTGATCAGTCATGTTTTCAAAAGTTTCTATAACATTATAATCTGACAATAGTTTGGGAAATGGATTTCTTCCTCGACTGATTGTGTCATCTTTGTTTTGATCTGACAGTCGTCGACCATCAAAAGGCGATTTCATGGAAAAACTACTTTATATATATAAAAATCATTGGAATTACATCTGTAATAAGACCGTCTATATCTTAACGAAATATCATGCTTTATATTTATGATAAAGTTCAAAAGTTTAAAGCTACGGTGGATTATGTTTTTAATTAACTTTCAAAGTAGTTGTCTAGGTATTTAAATAACATGAAATTGCCATACACGATTAAAAAAAATGAATTTATCATAATAAAAGTGTTATCATAAGAAAATTTTTTGAAAAAGTTATATTGCGAGTAGATTTTTATTGAATACTTTTTGTATTCAAACGTAAATTTACGTTCTTTTTAATACCAGAGGAAATGTAAACTAGTATACAAAATTAATATTAGTGCACTAAAAAAATCCAGTTTTATGTCAATATCATCAAAATATAGTAATAATCCAAAGAATAGTAATATCCAAAAGTTTCAAATCCAGAAAAAAAAATGTAATCAGACTGATAGATGATTATTACAATGAAAGTATTCTGTTTGTCTAAAAATAGGGTCTATTCGGGAGAATTAGCTTTATAACTGAAAATTAGTCAGTAGAAAGCCTTATTTTAGAGGTTTAGTGATATTTAGACTGTACTCTGGTTGATAAGCTGAGAATGCGAAAATCTACCACTAGCCTCTTTCAAATTGAGACATTCATAAACATTATTTATCAAAGATATCATGACATTATAATTAGTATTGGCGAAAAAAACTTTTTAAAAGCTTAATTTCTTAATTGTTTACTGTTTTCAGGAAAGTTTGAATTCGGCTAAATAACATTGGTTGTTTTAAGACAAATGATTCACCATTTAAAAAATTTGAAATATAACTGGAAACTGTGCCAAAACGTTACCAAGAGTGGCCTCTAACGTTTTCACACTTACAACCACAAACCCCATATTCATATATATATGCATATGTGTGTTTGTGTGCTCAACCACACTCCCAACTTATAGATA
>JAYKTE010245325.1:0-11903 GCA_036873565.1 Xipholeptos notoides | reverse complement strand
GCATATCAACCATTTCAGGTCATTTAATGCCTAGAACAATCATTTTTGATAAACGTTATTTTTGTTCACACTTAGTTCTTTTTATAACACAGTATGCGCTATTTAAACCATAGCTGGAGGCAAAGTGGGGATTCATCCCAAGGGTATTAGTCTGAATATGAACGCAAATGGAAGGACTGGGATACGAAATCGCGTACTACGATTCCGAAGACCGACTGACTGCCTACTCATTGGGCCAAATAGACTTCCCCTTAATAGAATCATAAAATTTGTTTCATAACTGATTAGTCCAATGACAAAAAATATTTTTAGGAATTTTAATTCTTTAGATTTTATATTTCTCGTTTAAATCATGAATTGCACTATTTCTATTCTTTATTCCATACATATTATTTTAATTGTGCATTTATTCATTTTGTAGAAAAAATATTATCAACAGAAATTGTCATTTGGGGTTTTTTATAATGAAATGTGATAATTTGTGTAACTTATTAATACTGAACTTTTGTTGGTTCTTTAGTTTGGTTTGGTTGGGGTTTTATGGCACGTCAACACTGTGTTGTCTCTTTAAATGGCCAAAATTTTCTGAGCTAAAATTTTTGTTATTTAATTCTCATGTTTATTGTTTTCCCAATACTTTGGCCAATATATCATCCAGTTTTCTTTGCATGTTTCTCATCCAATGAAACCCTTTATGCAACATATAAGGGTGGATTACCTTCATTAACCCTTTGAACTCTGAAAGGCCGATATCTCGGCCTTGGTGACCTAGCGAAAAACACGACACAGACGATATTTTGGCCTCGTATCTTTGTACTAGAATGGTTCTAATTAGCTAATTGGTAATTTTGATAAATATGTATCACCTTTTTCGCTAGTTACAACTTTTTATTCTATGTCAGGGTCCAAAGGGTTAAACAAGAATGGGTTGGGTAGTATATGTGTCAAACCAGGAATTCTTAAACACTGACAATATAAATGAGAACAATAAAAATTAAATTATTTTCAACCTTTTATTCAATTCAAATATTGGAAAAAAATGATTTAATTGATTTGTAATGGCTGTGGATAATAATGTAGTACATTATTATTAATGTACTCTATGCATACTTGATGTGGTTTGACAGTAAATTATCAACAATTTGAGCCCTCTTTAACATAATCATGCCTTAAAACAGAATAAAGGTAGTTCAGATTATGTAAATGAGGAGACCAACCAACACTACACCTGTCCTTAAGATTTTCAAAACTAAAATGAAAATAAAAAAAGATGAAGCTAAAAAAAGTGAAACATAACAAGATAAGAAAATCTGGATTGAGATTTTTAAATGAAAAGTTATTTCTACTTGCTAATAAATAACAATTTTCAGCTTGTAAATAAACTTATTACAAATCGAAGCAATTACATTTGTTTTTGTTTTTATTTCTAAACTGAGTTTTGTTTCAATTTAATAAAATATATATTTATTTACTAATAGAAATAAATTACAAAAATATCTTTAAAAATCTTCAAAAAACTATCAAAATTGGGGTCATAATTCAAGTTAATAAAGGAAAGTTGATTTTTTTAATAGTTTAAAAAAAACTAAGTTTTATCAAAGACTGTTGTTTTTAAAACATAAGAAATAAGTTTCATTTTCATTACTGAAGTTTTGTGAATTTGAGTTTATGAAAATGCCAAAAAGTAAAAACCAGAAACCAATATGAAAATGTTTAGGCGGCAACGGGTGGGTGCCGACCATAAAAGTTAAATTGTGTTGTTAACTATTGTTTACTAATAAATGTTTTTCAACAAAAGATAAAGGAAAAAAGAATCTTAATCAGAATGAAGAAATCAAATAACAAAATTCAATTATCTAAAAAATTATCCACATAATCTTTGCTTCCTTCATCAAAAAGAATATGCGCCTTATAATATGAGGCTAGGTAAAAATTATTTTTCAATAATGAAAAAATATCTCGTAAATAAGAAAAAGAGAAAGTAAATCAATTTAAGATCGATTTAGTCATCATAAATAAATTTTTAATTTAACAATTCAAAATTATAATTTAACATGTCTAATTAAATTTTAGAGTAAATTCTAATAAAATTAAATTGAAAAATAAATGTCATTTTTTGTACTTTATTGCGTGGGAAAATATTATAAAGAAATATTTTTCATTAAGGGTAGACTGTAAAAAATTGATTTTTTTATATTTTATTTACTTAAAGTTTAGAAAAATATTAAATTTTTATAAAAACACGATTGTCAAAAGTTCTTTTCTTTCATTCTTTTAAGGAGGAAAGAAGAGAAAATATGAAACAGCATGGCGACTAGAATTTACTACTGTGGACATTAAATGGGGGTTCTGTTTATATAGGCATTTTAATTAAATACCGATCCCCCACTTTTTATATTCACATTTAAAAGCTTGCCTGTAGATTTAGAAAGCTAATTTTATTTTTAGGTTTATCTGTAAACATTGAATAAATAGAAATACTTGATTAGATTTTTTATTTTAAATCATACAAATCAATAAAAAAAATTGTAGATTTTATCTTGCTTTTTTTCATTATGTGCCGATGAAAGGATATGAAACATTATTCAATTAAACATAAAACAATAATAAACATCTTCATCTTAAAGTGAAAAATAATGTTTTAATTGCAACAATATAAGTTACAACCTTTCATTAAGATTTTAAATATTTAGTTTATATAAAAGATAATATTTCATTCTAAACTCGCTTTCTTTTTTTAATAATGTCAATAGAAATATCATTGAAAAATTCATTAAAAAAATAATTACGATGTCTGATCAAAAATTGTTTTGCAAGATCAAGATTCTAAAAGTTTTTGCTATAAACGTTGAACTTAAAATGGTTTAATCCTTCTTCCAGAAAAAATCGCTTAATTATTCGTGTATTATTGGCATTTATCAGTATTTTATTTTACAAACACTAAATTATTCCTTAACGTTAACTCAACTTATTGAAAAATACATTTTTTTTGTAAAAAAATCCAACAATCATCAATTTAATATTAACTCAAATCATTTTAGTTGATTTTGATTAAAAAATCAATTAACGCAACAATATTAATCTTACAATTCCGAAAACATAAGCATTTGATTTTATTGACTAAATTTTTAAAACATAATGAATAAAATAAAGTCAAGCAACACAAACACAAGTTTTATTTTAATTATTTAGAACTATCAAATTGGAAGGGAAAAGTTATTTTAAAAACAGTTTTACAACTATTGGGAATAAAACAATTTTCTAACGTTAAAGTTGATATTCAAACTATTTCTTTTTTTTAAATCACCGAAGAACGAATTTTAAAAATTTACCCCTAAAAGGCCATGAGTACGGACGGCGAAACAAAATTTCAAACTACGGAAACATGTCATTGTAATAATGTTTTTCTTAAACAGCTGCGTGCGCTGCCCCTTTTATAATCATATATGCATTTGGTCAAAGCAATAATGTCAAGATCATAAATAAAGAATACGGGTTTAAGAATATAACAATCCTAAAAACCACATGGACAAACATTTTGGCAATATTTAATTATAAAAACTCAGATTTTGAGTCTATAGGCCACCGTAAATGTCAAAAGTGAACTATCGGGTATTTTTTTACGAATCAAGTGTAAAAAGTACCGGTAAATTATGATTCCTTAAAAAGACTCAGAGAATAATATAAATGAATTCTACAGACTTTTCGGTTTCTTATTTGACCACAATTAAGAAAATGGAAATTTTAAGTTCATATTGTTTAAACATCATAAATAAAATAATAAAAAACTCAGCATTTGCATTTCAAAGGATTCAGTCTCAAAAAAAGAAAGACTAAGATTTATCATCTTAATTTATGTTTATAGATTAACAAGTTTAAATTTAGCAAAGTTACTTCATGAATGAAAGAATTTTAAATTCTATATATCAAAATTTAATTCCTTTAGACTTATTTATTACAAATATATTATTTTTAAAACACAATTTTGTTTTAAACAAAAATGTCAAGTTTTTAAAAACTTTATCACAATTAAATATCAACTAATTGTTTATTTTAATTTTCTAGAAATCGAGTTTTAAAAAATTGTTAAAAAATATAACGAAACGATATAAAGTATTTTTACTTAAACTACAAAATAACATTTTTTTTATTTTTTTTTTATTCTAAAGCTAAAGTGATTTATTTAAGGATGGGGGATCAGTTTACCACAGGTTTATCATTTAAAATGTTCACCGACTTTATAACCAGCCAGCAGCATGTCGACCTCAATTTCTTGTTGGTGATGATTAGGTTGGACGGACGTTGTCGTGGTCGGTCGTCGGTGTAACAAGAACAACAAGAAATATTGAAAGATGGTAAAAAAATAACTAACTTACAGCTTTATCGTCCAGTTGTTCCCAACAGTCGAGTACTTCGCCGTCTTCAGCCATGATCGTATCTCACCGGAGTCAACTACACTTCTTAAAAGAATTAAACATTGGATCTTTTCTTGGAGAACAGACGAAAACCGAATAGTCGAGTCGAGTCGACCCCCAAAAACTGACAATTGTTAAAAAAGAAAAAAAAATATCGAGAAATGAAATCCAAGAAAATCTCGACCAAACAAAGGACCGATAACCTTGTCGATGGAGTTATCTGCCCATGGATAATTAAACAGACACCTGCCAGAATAGTCTTTGGGTTGCGGGCGGCGGCGGTGGTGGTGGTCGTCGTGGTGATGGTGGTGGTGGAGCTATTTTAAATAAAATCACGTCAAAAGCTATAAAAAAAAAAAAGGGAAGACTCTTCAAGACTCTACATATATTAAGGAAATGAATTAAGGAAATGATTGCTTGTTTTATGATTCAATTATTCAAATATTTTCAAAATGTTAAAACCATTAAGTCAACCAAAGAAAATGTTGCCCAAAGGTTAAATTTGTTTAGAAAAATAATTTCAAAGACAACTTCAGAATTATCAAACTATGACTTTTAGAAAAATACAACAGATTTTTTGATCAAGTAATCCCAAAATAATAGCAGATTTATTTATACTAACATTGATGGCTGTTTTCACTCATAAATCACTCGTATTTTATACATAATTAGTGTCTGAGTTTATAAGATTGGTTTTTATTATCTTTATTCAAGATATTTAAATTTCTACTCTTAACAACATTTCAGCTGATGTGCTTGTCAGCCTTCTTCAGATATTATTGCGTTTGTGTTAGAGGAAACAAAAAGGGTTAACAATGTATGAAGGTGTATGAATGAATAGGCATTGACTTTTCATATTTTGGTTTGTATACCTTTTTGAAGTCTCCATTACAAACTCATGTGCTGTCTGTCTGTCTGTCTGTCTGCAAGTTGCAAAGTTGAGCCTTTAGTTTATTTACATTCCAGAAGTTTTTTATTATTAGACTCTATGTCAATCTATGTTAGCTACTTTCAGGATTGAACCTATTACCTCCAGGCTAATGTCACTTAGAACTTATATATACAAACCAACCACCAGGAACCTTTGTGCCAACTTTGAAAATGTTTTTCTATACAAAATTTTCTCAGGAATGTCAGTTGTAAAGCTGGGGGGGGGTCGGTAAAAAAAGTTCTTTTAAATCTATCTTTTTTTTTTTTTTTTTACTGCTTTTTACAATTTTATAATAAAACAGAATTTTCAATCCCAACTTCTTCTGTAAGTGTTGTCTTATTGTATCCAGAACAGTGAGACTCCAACCAAATAGCATAAACAACCAAACGTGATGAATACACGTAAAACATAAAGAATTGATTCAATTTAGAGTGACAAAATGTACTTTTATTTCATTTCTTACAACAGAAAATATTTTTGTTTTCATCACATGAAATCTTTATGGAGGTAGATAAAATGGACTTCTTGTGTTTATCTAAAACCAGATAACAAACCAAATTGGCACCTTGCTGTATGAACCAAGCCCAAAAAATTAAGCACTCTTCACACGTGCATATCAGATTTAGTAATCAAATTCTAGAGGTATTTATTGAAATTGTCAGCAAAACAATTGAAACTAAATAAAATCAATAAAAACAAAACATCATTTTTTTCAAATATGTTTTTAATGTGGTAAAAATATGCTTTATTGAAAGCAATATGAGAAACTTGGACCAACTGATCAAAATTTTGAAAAATCTTATTTTAAAATGAAATGTAAAAAATATAAGTAAAGAATATTTTCAATATTAATGTGAAACATAATTAATATCATTAATAATTTCAGTTAAGCAAAACTTCTAAATACTTAAAACAAAAATCAAATTCAAATTATGGATTTTCATTCTCATTTATCTCAAAAACTAATCATGAAAAATTTATAATTTGTTTGGCCTTTATTCTTTTGCCTTCCTGAATATAAATATCATTTTCCCAGTTATGCAGATTTGATCTATGGCAAGGTGCTCTTTCATTTCAGCCACAAGATTTTCTCTTTCAGAGTTTCAATCTCGTAGGTGAATCATCTGCTGCATTACTCCAGTTTTTAAAATCAGTATTGTTTTTCACTTAGATGAGTTGCTCTCCATAGTTAGGTCCTGCATCAAGACTAACAAGCTGCATCTGCCCAGTATTGTGTTTCACTTAAAACAGTCAATGAGTCCCATTAGGTGAGAATAACCAAAAGTGAATACAATGGTTCGGTCCACCAGGATTTTAAAGTTCACTTGCCCACCACAATTTCTCTAACATTTAAAGATATTTCATTGGTCGAAAGAGAAAGATCTAACATTTTAAAAGAGAGAATCATCAGAAGAACATTTTACTCTTAGTTTTATTTAATGATCTTGTGTAATTGTGTGTTTGTGAATAGATCAGTCTATGAATCCAGTCATACTCTGTAAAACACTAAAAATATTATAACTCAAAATTCTATTTTTAGATATCACATGAAAATTTCCAAATATAGAATTAGTAAAAATAAAAAATGATGCCAGATTTCAGTGTGAGATTCTTTTCCTCCTTCATTTTATTTCTGTTTTTCTCTCATTTCTTTTATTCAAAATATAGATTTCCATCTCTTTTTAAAATCTTTCACTTTAACAAATGCAAGCTAATCAAAACCCTTTATTTTGATTAAATTAACAAAAGATAAGACATGTGAAAACTCTGAATTAAAAGTATCTATCAGTATATACAGTTTAATTGTAAACAGAAGTTGATATTGAGGCATTGCAAATGTTCCCATATGATAGCATTCGTGGAAGGGTAGGAAATGGGATTCTTTCATGTTATGATCTTTAAGATCTGTTTTGTGAATGTATTTTCAGATGGAAATTATGCTCTGCTTTATTTATTATTTATTTATTTATTACAGCATTTATTGAATGACAGCTTCACAGTAGAACTGAACGAGTCTCTTTTTACTGAACTCAATTAAAGTCAGGAGTTTGTTTTGTTTTTTTGTTTTTTTATTGAGATGAGGTATATTATAATTTAGGAAACTCCAGAGGGATACTTGGCCGAAACGTTGTGTAATAACACCTAATTCAAGATGAGGACAACAGTCCGCTAATAAAGAGTTTCCTCAAGTAGGGTTGTTTGATGAAGCTAGGGACTGATTAACCAATCAATTCATCTTTGAGTGAATCCCTATCCTCATTGTCATCAGGGTTAAACGGGTTCTGAAAAAATAAAAGAACCAGAGAAAGATTGAAAAGATTTTGAAATTGGAAGACAAAATCTTACTTCCTCCTTTTCTTGGATGCCCAGCTTGTTTGCATAGAGCCCATTGATGTGGAGCTCATTGTCTTGATATTCACAGAGTCTGAAGTGACAACTGAAGAAGGCAGTCTGATCATTCTGAAAGGTTGCCTTGAATACATGGACCTAGAAAACAATAGATAAGAAAAAAAGAAACACGTTTGGTTGCAGGGTGTGTATTCTTTTATTATTATTATTATTATTATTATTATTGAAAGATGATCAAATAACCTTTAAGTTCCGGCATAGTAAGAAAAAGAAAAAGATTTATGATGAGAGATATTGATATGGTAAGGGTGGTATTGACAATAATGCTGGTGATGGTCATTGTAGAATATGAATATTTAAAAGGATTAATAGAAGTTTAAAAATTGAATGAGTGATAAAAAAAACCCACATTCATTTAAGCAGACATTCGCTTCCATTCAAAATCATTACCTCTGACCAGCATTTATCTATAAAAACAAAAAAAGTTTGTAGTTAGGAAAGGCCTGAATGGCCTATAACATTCTATGTTTATCTAATATCCCATTGCATTAACATGCCCAAATACTACTAAATCAGCAATGATAAAAAGTTGATTATCTTGAATGTTAAACAATTACTTTCCAGCTATTTATTTTAACTTAAATTGTTGTCAAAAAATCTAGTTTGAATAATTATTAAATTATTTCAAATGAATGCTATACAAGAATACAATTCAAAAGAAGAAAAAAATTATATATAGACAATATTAATTTAGCAATTGTATAAGCACTAAACATAATGATTATATGCTTTGTAAAGGCATGTTTGCAAGAATATATTACTTTTCCTGTTCACATAAAAAACCAAGATTAAGAAAGTTTTTCCAGACAAAACTGGATGTTTATGCTATTTTAATGCATTATGTGTTGGTATTGATTAGATATAGACTAATAAATCAATGAGCAGAGGCAATATCACTAATCGAAACTATCATATGATGACATCAGTTGTTCCTTGAACATTCCTCCAAAAGATAAACTTAAGAGACATAAAAGAGAACACTTATTACTTTCTTTATATTTAAGTACGAGATACAAGCCTAGCTATCACTAAAAAGTACCAAGTTCTCTTAAATTTTTCAGCAGTAAATTATTGATAAGATTTTCTTTCAAGCAAAAAATAAAAAAGATACAAATAATGGATTTATTAATAGAACAGGAGTGAACCTATATAAAAACATTGACTGGTAAATTAAACAAAGGGAGGTTATCGAGACTCGTTCAGCAGACTGAAGGGCATTCATATTACTTTAAGTAAATAAAAGCATAGAGATAAGAGTAAATTATGGGAGGACATAAAAAAGATAGCTATTTGATAATATATATATATATATATGATATTTACTTGGTCGAGCACCACCCCAAGTTCGGCACAAGGCCATTTTTATGTGCTCCTCCCTGGGCTTTTTTAATCAGTGTATCCCTTCAGCTAGAGGAGTTACTCTCCCGAGTTAACGATATTCCTCTGCCCGAGACAGCTGGAAGTGAATGCAATGGTTTTCACTGGGATTTGAACTCGTGTATTACGTACCCAAAGACCGAGCTTTTCCCACTGCTCCAACCTCTCTGTACATTAGATATTAATAATAGTTAGGCCAGGAAGTATTTCAAGTTAATATTAAGTCCACAAGAGCGTGGTTATAGCCTTCAAATAAGATAGGAAGACGATGACTGAAAATTAGAATAATAAAACAAAAGCACATTGAATAAAATAAATAGTAATAATTCTGGCCCCAGATTGGTTCACCGCTTTCATCCTTGGGCATATTTGTAATCTTTACAGGTATGCCTTGATCAGGTTGCCCGTTAGGCAGCGAAGGTGGAGTAGTGGTAAAAGTTTGTACTCTGGAATAGTATTATACGAGTTCTGAATCCAGTCAAATCCGTTGCATTCACTTTCATCTGCTTCGGGTAGATGAGACTCGTTAGCTCGGGGAAGTAACTCATCTAGGTGTAAGGATAACAAAAATGTCAAAAACACGAATAGATAAGGCCAGTCAACACCAGGAGAGTAACTAATTCAGGTTAACAGCAACACTAATTAGAAAAATCCCGAGAATATGATGAGAACCTAAAACTGGTCCTGTGCTCAACTTGGTTTGATATTATACCACGTATATATTATACCGTTCTCACAAAATTTGTTTCGATTAATGTTTTGAGATATTCCTGTGTGTATTTGTTGAATAGCATATCAAGATCATGCCACATACAAGAGTCTTTCGAAAGTAATACCACACACTTTTTAAAGTTTTTTAAAAAGTTGAAGTTCTACAAAGACGGAAATATTACCACTAGAACCAGCAACGTTTTGTGCTCCAGAATTCATTTTTTAAATACTCATTACCATTTTCAATGCAATTTTGCAGCGATGAATGAGGCAGTACATTTTTGCGTCCAGTGCTCTTTTTTTCACTCACATCCCTGTCGCAACTCTGAAATTGACGAACTCACCCCGCTAAGCGTGCAATTGACATCAACTGCATCAACATCACAAACGTTCAACAAGCGCTGGTAAATCTTCATTGGTTCAATTTTTTCTGCATGGAGGAATTCAATGACTGCTTTTGCCGCACGTCCATGATAAGGGTTGCTTTCTTAGTATCTCACATCGTAAATAACTGCAAATGAGAGATTAAACTTTCAGTTAATGAATACCTCTATTCATTCAATATATCAATGCGATTTTCAATCCCCTCTGATCCATTCGTTCATAAAAAAATAGAAGGCATTACTTTTGAAACAACCTTTGTCGAAAACCTCGTGAAATTGAAATGGATATTCTAAAAGTATTATTCGGACTATTTTCCTCATCCATATCATTTTCTTTCTCTCGAGGTTTCGACCGAATAACCCAAGTTTTTTTTTTTTGCTTTTTTATTTTGCTTGTTTAAAGAACTATTAATATATTAGTCGCCATCTTTCATGAGTTTTTTTTTTTTCCTGAAGTTGTTTCTGGTAGCAAGCGTCAGGTAAGTCTGATCTTATGAATAACTGAGACGTTCAAGTAAGAACTAGAGCTATTTCAATTATTTAGAAAATGTCTGTGCCGTTCGACTTGATGACTTTAACATACGGCACCACTTTTTCTTTAAGCGAGTTCTGAGCCAAGAGTGACCTTTCTCTTAAGAAAATAACGCCTATCTCAATAACCGAAGATTAGAATTCTCTTTGCACAGACGAAATCAATCAACAACTATTCAGTTCTAATCAAACGAAATCGAAGCCATGGTCCATCCATGCTGGAATCTGTGTCAAGTCGCAGCTATTACATGTACCTTGTGTCCCTCAACCACGAAACCAGAGCAGTAGATAGGAACTTGCTACGGATAAATCTTTATTTCATCGATATTTTATGAATAGAGATAACGACAGAATTTACAATAAGGAATTTAGCTTACATGTATTATTATCGATTAGTGATTGCATTGTATATTTTACGAACTGGTCTATATTTGAAATACAGAACGTTATAATGCATGCAAGATTTATTTGACAAATAGACTAGAACTTACGAAAAACACATAGATTAAAAAAAAATTCATTTTTGATTTTAATCTTATACATTACATATGTTTTATATTTTCGAAAATTGTATATCTAAAAATAAGTGAAATAATATATTTTGTATTTTCATTATATGGACTATAGTTCGCATCTTTTTTAATCTTATACATTAAGAATGTTTTATATTTTCGAAAATTTTGTATCTAAAAACAAGTGAAATAATCTATTTTGTATTTTCATTATATGGACTATAGTTCTCATCTTCATGTTTGTTAAATTTACAACGTTTTGGCCTATTAATCACTTGATCTTCTTTAGATGGACTCACAAGAAGATTTTTTGTCACTCTAACTCCAATGAAAACCACTGGTTACTAACCGCGTGCAAGCCCTGAACATGAGTCTTAAATAATAATAATAATAATAATAATAATAATAATAATAATAATAATGATAATAATAATAATAATAAATCGAAAGAGAAGGAGGAGAACCCCTCACACAGGTTGCAATATATTAAGGCATTTTGGTGGGCCAGAGGTGACTTATTGTCATTCTGACTTCGGGAATCCCCACCGGGTGTTTGCAGTAATTCTGCTGATGCCGGGTGTGAGAGGCGGACGCAGATGGTGAAAGCCCAAGATGTTTGTGTGCCATACAGTCG
>JAYKTE010245214.1:0-11906 GCA_036873565.1 Xipholeptos notoides | reverse complement strand
TAACCTGTTTGAAATTTAGTTGCGAACGGAATTAGTGGTGGGGGTTTGAATATGTCTCGATTCATTCAAATGTCGGACTCAAGCATATATTCAACCACTACCGTGGTTGAATGATATATCTATATACACTTGTATATAGATAAATCTATGAGTGTTTATATATATACATATATATATATAACACTCATAGATAGATTTATATATCTATATGCACATGTATGTGTGTGTGTGTACATGTAAGTAAATTAGATATGCTCACACTTAAACTACTTCTGAAAATAGGGAAGATCAGTTAAAAAAGCATAAGAGATTCAGTGAAAAGAGGAGAGGGAAAAGGAGAAGGAGATGTAGATAGGTTTGGATGAGAAATGGGTGGGGGGTAATAGAGTGTGATATGTGAATGAAGGGGTTAGAAGAGGTTTAGGTGTTGGACAAATTATAATTTGGAACGAAGCTTAAACTAGAAGCCATCTTGGCACCATCTTCTCTTGGAATTGTTTTTACCGTTTCTTCCTGAGGCAGTGGCGGCAGTGTTAGGGTGATGATGAAGATGAAAATGAAGTTGATCAAGATGACGATGCTGCTCAGACTATATAATAGATGCCCAAAAAATAAATTGGAGGGAGGTGGCGACACAATCAAAAACGTGCCGAAGAGAATCCAATACACAACCCCTTACCCAACCAACTTTCCCCACCGTCATCACCTTCATTATCAACTTCTTCCCGATAACAGGGGCAACACTGTTATCAGCCAGGTTGACAACAATGACAACAGCCATATTAAGTAGCACTTTGCAAATAGCAATCGATCTGACAATAGGAGTTTCAAACAAAATAGATTAGAAATACTTTTTTTTTCGGCATCACTACCCCTCTCCCTCAGCACCTTCAAGTTACGCACTCCCACTTTTACTCAGAAATCTTTTCCTATAATTTTATTTAACTCTGCTGTCCCCCCCCCACCATCTGAGTTCTAATCATTCGCCCCTTCCCCACTTCTAGCTGTACTGACAGAGTTCCAGAAATATAGTTGTCAAAAAAGGGATTGATTAGTTCTATATAAATCAGAAGTTTTAGCAAAAATGGAACTGAAAAAGCTATAAAAAATACATTAAAATTCTATGATGATGAATTTGGATACTCATGTACTTAGATGAATATATAGTGTGTATATATTGATATCTATATATATCTATCTATCTATCTATCAATCTATCTATATATATATATATATATAATATTCATTTTCAATTATGTTTTCTTTTATACAATGTTTTTTTAGGCATATTTTGCTTTACTTGTTTAGAGTCTTGTGAACCAATCAATGTAGGCAAATAATAAAAGGCTGTACATTTTAAAAAGTTATTTTTTCTTTAAATGAAAGCATGCTTAAAACTTGTCATAAGAAAATTTGTTATTGAAAATCTCAAAAAATAAATGAATAAATGATAATCACCATATGCCACTGTATGTGTATACACTAATAAATTTTAAAATGAAATGTACAGAATCTCTGATATTCAGCACTATCTCCTTATGAATTGAGAAAATATGTATTTTACAAAATTTACACATCTTGTTTGTATCTTAAAGGTATGAGTTTTAATTTTAAATTTTGGAGTCTTTTTTTGTTTACTTATTTTAGTTATCCCACACTTAGTGATCATGACTTGAAAGACAAACTATTTTTAGAATATATTTATACCTATATTTTTACCATAATCTCTTCTGCACAAGATTGCATCAGACAATGCTACTTACACTAAACTTTATGTTTTACTGACACAAAATCTTTTTTTAAATTCAGTTTTTTACTTGTGTATATAAGGATTTGAGTTTTCTTTAATTAAATAAATTTGATCATTTCAGTTATTTTACAAAAGGATATTACTTAAAGGAAATTCTTTCTATAATTCTGATTTATTTTTTTTTTCTGTTGACATGGTTGCGTAAATAATTATTTGATTATGTATATAAATTATATGATAAGCTATTTCACCTGTCAAAGATTGATCTAACATGAGAGTCACACACTTTGTACTAGAATGTTTAATGGCATACTTTGGGCTGCAAAACTATGCCAGAAGTAACTCAATTGTTGAAAACAGTCCTACCACAGATTTTTTTGATATATACTCAGTCAAGCATGATAATGATATGCTACACAAAATCAGGTACTTAGTTGGTTATTTCAATTATAACATCATGCAACAACTCATTAAATGATCGGAAATTTTACAGTGGTACATGCACTGCAATTTTGAAAGAACTATTTCCTGAAATCACTGAAATTTATTACACACATACACACATGTGCATACAATATATATATATATATGAAAATGAACTTTCAAAGGTTTTGAAATTAAGTGTTCTATGCTAATTCTTGCAGATTTGTAGGAAAATATAATGATAAAAACCTGCTTTCAAATAATAATTTTTATAAATTTTTCATTTCTGATTTGTAAAACAAGTAAAAAATTATTCAAAAAGAAAGATTTAAATTCTAATACTTTTATTTTCCCTTTGCATATTTAAGAATTCATAAGCTTCATATGACAAATTGGTCATCATAGCATTTTTCTTTTCTTAAAAAGTAAGAGGAAGATCAAAAAGTAAAAAAAAGATCAAAAAGCAAAATTTTTCAAATTAAAAAAACATAATAATTACATCTAAAATGAAATAATATTAATAAAGAATATAAAAACCAGACAGCAGCCATTTTGCAAATAAATCATTGAATAATATCAATGATGTAAGATTCAAATCTGGTTTATAATACCTAAACCATCAGTACCACACCCCAACACATTCAACAACTGCCAAAAAACCTAACCCTTGATACTGGAGATCATCTTTAGACAGGATTATGGTTGTTGAATAAAATATGTGCAAAATTTGTAGTAGAGAAATAAAAAGAAAATTTAAATGAAAAAGAATTAAAGAAAAAATTCTAAATTTCAATAAAGATGAATATCAAATATTACATAAAATGAAATAAATAAATCTAATATTGCATTGTGTGAATTGTTTATTATAATAATTAGTAATAGATTATTGTTTTAAATATTCCAGTTGTCTGTTCCTGTCAGTAGCAGATCATTGTGGCTGATCATGGTTATTATTAATAAATATTATGATGATGATAATAATTCATATAATAATATGTTTGTTTTAGCTCGGCGCTTCTCTAGGCTTAGAAGAAAAAAGATTTGAAATTATCTGGTATAGCTTTGAAAGTTATATTTTATTGATATACTTTTCTAAAATCAAATCTGATGTCATATATATTATTGTTTACGGGTGAAACAATTCAAAAGTCCTACATTTTAATGTCTTATTTTTTTCATTTTATAATACTGAATGATTGTAGATGAAAATAGATATACTACAAATAATAAGGACTCAGAGTCACAGGTATATTACAATATGAGTTTATGTATTATAATGAGAAGCAAAAGATTTTAAAATCCATAATTGAAAGATTTAATGGCAAAAGATATAGCTAATCATTGATATTCAAGCATCTTTAGACCGTCAAACATTTTCACACTTTGTAGCAATAATATCTACATCCATATTTCACCATACTTCATCAGATTCATACTCATCAATATTATGAAACATAACATAAACAGTATTTATCAATAGATACTACACATTTTTTCTTTTAAATCTTTCTTATTTATATTACTTATGAATTTCTTGTATTTTAATATCATAGTGTTATATTACTTAGTTAAACTAGTTTTGAGGTTATATTTTTACCGTGTCAATTTCTAATCAAACCATAGTTATTGGGATTTCAGGTCTTCAGCATTTTAGTCCATATACATGTATATTTGTAATATGGAAAATATTTACTCAAGATATCTAAATATTTATTTTTCTGTAGGCTATCTTTAATAGCCTGTGTATCAGGGAAATTGACATTTAGCTAGTCTCTTATGAAATTAGAGTAATTGAGATTTTCTAGATGTTTAGATAAGTGACTATTTATAATTAACTATTTACCAATAAATAGTCAAAAAACAAAGAATAAGTGTACTGATTAGCCAAACTACATATGACAAAAAGAATGTTTATCGACATTAAATGACCTAAAATGGTTGATATGCTGTAAAACAAACAACTCATTGGTTCAGCACATTAAAAAAAAATGCCAAAGTTTTCCTCCTTCAGAAAGTATTGTGGGGACAAAAAGCTTGACAATACTGATCTCTGATAGCTGTTGCTATTGACCAAGTGAAAAGGACATTTCAGTTGACCTCTATAAATGTTACCAAAAATATCTTCACTTGGTCAATACTAGATAAACATTTTCAAAAAGACAATTTATGGTAATGGGAAAAGGTAAAAAAATATACTAGCTAGTTTAGTACAATGCTTTACCTTATCACTTTTATAGTCAGGTCAAGAGTGATTTAGAAACAAAAAAAATCCTATATTTCCCTTATCTCAATAAGAAAAAGTAAGGCTGTGTGTACATGTGTTGTGATCTGAAGTATGTAAATAAATGTGTTCTTAGAAATAGTGTAATATGGAGTGTGAGTATATAGAGCAATATGATTTGTGTAAATGTGTTATATGAGTTTGTGTTGATAAATGTGATTGTAAGTGTTTAATAGGGCATGTATATGTGTGTTTAGAGTTATTTTCATTTTCTGTGTCATGTTTTTCACGCATTTTCTAGATATTCCCAAATACGTAATGACGATGCTATGAAAAAATATAGTAGTTTAAGCTTAAGAAGAATTGGTGCAGAAATAGACTGGGAAAAAAACTAAATAGAAAATAAAGGCATAGTTAAAAAGCAGATTTAAATATTCTTTTTTTTTTCTTCTTCTTCCTTTTCATGCAACTAGAAAAAAACAAGCATGCATCAAACAGTCCCAGTGCCCAACATCCATATCCTACATGTTGAATTGCATTTACATTCTACTCTTTGTTAAACAGTTTTCCAACAATGAATGCATAAACAAATACAGATTTTTTTCCTATAAAATTTATTTCTAAAAAAAGGGGGGAAAAAAATCATCAATATATTTAAATCCCTTTCATAACTGTTTATTTATTTAAAAAATGAATCAATAAAACCAAATAAAAGCTATAAAACATTTCATAACAAAGAAATTAACAAAATCAGTTTCTATTATAAACTTTTCCTTTACAAAAAATAGATCAGAAATTTAACTATGTTATTTAATTCATGTGAGCAGATTATTCTCCTTCCAATAATCATAAAAAGTGCAAGCCATATTAAATATTTTAAGTTGTTTCACTAGCATACAAGACTTAACAAGTAATCACCAAAAGTTCTTCACCTAGAATGATTTAAGATAAATGCCTACATAACATAAAAAATGAAGGTTGATATGCTGTAGAACAAAACCAAACAAACAAACATAGGCAATGAATTTCCAAGTTTAACAAAGCTTTGGGCAACATCAGCCTAATTCATAATCTGAGAACTTACAATAATATCCAATAACTTGTAAATGACATGAATTATAAAGGCTACAATCAAAAATAGAGAAAGTTATGCTTAAAGTATAATTATTCAAAAACTTTTAGTATCCCAGAGTAGAATATTATGTATAATGAAAATAAAACAACAATAATTTGAAAAATCCTTACATCATAAGTTATAAAATCCTTAATACAATAATTGCAGAATAATGTACATAACAATAAGCACAAAGACAATAGTCCCAAACCTCTAGATAACACAAAACATTGCTAATTTCATGCCCGAATACATTTTAAAGTCTTTTTCTAAGAATGAAGTCATTGTATGTAGAATGGGCAGTCTTCATTGTATGTAGAATGGGCAGTCTTCATTGTACTTCATCATTCTCTGTCTTACCTACAGATTCATTAAAAACAACCCTACCAGAATGCCCCATTCCCAACACTTCCAGCTTAACCCACCCTAGTCACTGCTGATATGCATTCCCACAGTGCTTACCACAGAGCACGAAAAGATGCTTGCTTTTCCCTATCTCAGTCCCTTACTCTTTCTCCCTCCCTGTTGCACAAGATATCTAAGACGCCAACAAGTAATCGATAAATGCAAGGCCGGGTACGTAGAGAGAGAAAAGAAGAGAGAAGGAAAAAAGAAAGAAAAATAAAAAGCAACATCATGAGCAAGCAAAAGAAGATAAAAGATGTAAAAATGGAGAGAATAAAAAGGATAGAGAATAAGAAAAGAGAGAGAAAGAAATAGGAGAGAATCAAAAAGAAAAGAGAAAGAAAGTTGATTGATCAGGCTTTATGGATATCAACCAGGGAAAGAAAAACAGTAGAAAAAACAAAAAAACAATGATATAAACTAAGAGAGAGAGAGAGAGAGATAGAGAGAAATCAATAGAGGAAAATGGAAAGGAAAAAAATAGGTAAATAAACAAAAATATAAAGAGAAAAGATAATGAAGCAACAGAATAGAGAAAAGGCATAGAAAATAAGGATTAAAAGAGGGAGAAATAATAAAAGCAGAAAGTGAAAAGGAAAAGAGAGAGAAGGAGAGAGAGAGAAAGGGGGGGTATCTTTCAATATGAATGGACAGTTCTTGTCATTTATGACCAGTTAAAATTTGAAAATGAATCAGTGTTATGGCAATGTAGGTAACTGTTTGAACTGCCATTCTTTAGTTGTAGCTCTGAAGAGAATACACACTTTTAAAAGACAAGTGCTTCTCCAACAGAAAATCATAAAAGAAAGAATAAATGAATTAAATGGTAACTCAATCACAGACTAATGTCTCATTAATCTTGGTACAGGTTAAGAATTCTTTCTTACACGATTCTCCTTGCTGAATGAATCAGGATGAATCAAGACAGGAAAAACATCTGGTTGGTGTTGGGAAATTATCAACAAGGAACAAAAGCTTCTTCAAACTTGACTTATTCATTATTTCCTCATTACTTAACTCTAAACACAGATGAGGAGATATTTCTGCTTCAAACATAACTACAGTACTAACTAATGTCAGTGATAAATTTAACTCTGTCTTTGCGTTTCATAGGTTAGCTATGCAACTGTTCTAATCTTAATGGCCAAATTGGATACCATATTGAATTACTTTGCTAGTATTATGTAACATATCTTGATCAGAAACTCTTGAGACTAGAGTGCTTTGGCTTACAGATGTTATTTATTAATATGGATTACAGAGATTCTACTTTTTATGTTAGTAGCAAGTCCTTTTCTTAGAATTAGTACCAATGGTACCAACATAGTTTTATAGCATGAAATAAGCAAGAGACATAAACCAACTCTTTCATAGGATGCTAGTTTATCAACAGAGATTAGCTGTCTAAGCTAAACTTATACCAATTTATAAACTTAAGAAGGGTTTGTCATTGTGGATTTGTCTCTTTCCTGACACTATCTGTCCAAAAGTAATTGCAAAAGAGCAACTATAGATTGATACCAGTGTGTCTGAGTGAGAAATCATGTAAGCAAGATTCTATGTTCACTTTGCTTTAACAGGACATCTACAATTTCTATAAACTATTTATAATATAAAATATACTAAAGTGGGTTAGGAACACCACTAAAATATAAACATGATAGCCATTTAAATTTCATAAAATTATTTAAACAAAACCTTGAATGTTGTTTTATACTGATCTCTACCAATATGAAAATTGTTATTTCATTTGAGTTTCAAATAATTTTAGCAACTAAAATACTTTCAGATTTCAATGTTTTCTGCACTTTCAATTTTTAAATAAAGAATACTGAATAATTTACCTAGTAAAATTATGAATAAATAGTTTTGCTTCGTCCTCTTCAAGGGAGCTATGGTGCCAGGCAGCATGTCCCTTTTAAAATTAAAGGTTGAAGGAAAGGTTTATAGCTTAATGATTTAGATGCCCAATGGAGTTCTAAGAACAAAGAATAGCTATGACATTGTGGTGAAGTTACCTCCTAGTGAGCATTATAGCCCTAACCCTGTAAAACTTTATCTCCGATCAAGAGCATAAATTTTATCTGACAGAAGAAGAAAGGTTTTCACAGGTACAGATCCCCAAACCAATGAAAATAGTTCCAAGTTTAATAATCAGTCTCAACCCATTAGTCCTCATGGTTTATCATTGAGAACTAGAAATAAGTTTATGAACAGTTTAGCAAAAGAGTCATTTTGCAAGGATATTTTCATTTTGTCTAAAAAGGAAAAAATAATTTCAAATAACATTTGCTTCTGCTTGATATTGGTAAAACTATCATTTCATTTTTTTAGCATTGTATGATTATCTTAAAAGAATAGCTTCATTTAGCTTCACCTTTTGAGAAAAGTATTAAATCTAATCTATATAACTATTCTATCTATCCTTTAAAGTAAAGAAAATCTGATAAAATCAATATTGTTGAAATATCGCAGGCTTTGAAAGCTCGGTCCTAAAAGAACTATGCTCACACAAAGACTTCTTTATTTCCTATCTTTCAAATTACTGCAATAAAAATCTTGAAACATTTTTGTATCAAATGATATCATAAAAACAAAAGGTTGTTTTTCGCAAGAAGTAGTTGAATAAAAAAATTTTGTGTTAATGGGTTAAAACTAATTACTAATGAATCAAACAGTACCAACAAAAAACAAAGTATGAGAAGTGGTGGTTACAAGAAGAAATAAATCATATTGAATAAGTGACAAGATAAAAAAATTATGATTCAAATGATACTTCTTTTTTTTAAACACCCCCAGTCAAAGAATAAAAAAAAGATTAGAAAAATAAGAAATTTTCCAAAAATGGAAGAGAGTTGCAAAGGTGTTAGCTAATTAAAGATTAACAATTAAGTGAAGATTTGTTTATTTCTATTTATTTGTTTTTTTGGCAGGCTTCAGTGAATCCTAGAGCATTTCTATACCTAGTGCACCCTTCCCCAAGTCAATGAAGAAAGCTGTTAACTTTGGCAAAAGCTGATACTTAGCATTAATGCCAATAGAAAGTCTTTCGAAAGACTACTGAATTTTTAAAGAATTTTTGCCACTATTTACAAAGAGGTGTGCAGATAAAGAAAGAAAGGAAAAAGAAGGGAGAGAGAGAGGCCAGTGGAACTGATGTGGTAAGCAAGAGTTTAGGAAAGAGTAGGAATATAGAAAGAGAAAGAAAAATATATTTGAAGCCAGACAAAAGAAGAGACCAAGAGAAAGAGAGATATAAAAGTAATTAAGAGAAAAAAAGAATGAAAGAAAAAATTAACAGTAAACAGAATAAAAGATGAGAAGAAAACTAATCAAATAAAAACCAAAGGAATTAAAGAGAGAAAGGTGAAAAATAAACTGAGGATCAGGTAGGATTAAGAAGGAAAAACAAGAAGACATTATGATTGAGACAAAGAGAGGGGAAGAAATATAAAAAGATAATTTTTATGTCAAATAAAATTCATGAATTTCATTAAAAAGAAATTTCTTGCCTATTAATGTAGTAAAGAGTCTAGCATCTCAAGAAGGATTTCAAACAAACTTCTAAGATTGTTAAAGCCACCCTTGAGAAGGTTTCTGAAAATCAATTTTGAAATGAGATGACAAGGTTACAAGACATTTCTCATAAAGATAAAAAAGGAAGTATTATATCAAATTTAAGTAGATAGGTAGGTAACTGAATATCTCTCTTTAAAAAATCTTTAACCAAAAAATAGATATTAAGTTCTATGTGAAGTCAATCTTTATTTTTGACATTTGAGATTTATTTTCTAATCAAGCTGTAATGAAATTAATTACAAATTTTACAAACTGAAATTATGATAATACTAATTACATATTGTAATAAAATTATACTAAAACAAATTTTATTGTAAACAACTCTAAGTAATGATACTAATGAATATAATATTTAGAAATAAACCTAAATATGAATTACATCAGCTCAAATTATAGTAATGATAAGAAAATTATATTATAATATCAAATGGATTTGGCACCTTCTAAATACATGAATAACTTTTTCTTTCATTAGTTTCCAACAAATCGAGTTTTGTTGTAATAATACAATTTTTTTTCAAATTGACTTTTTCCTCTCAAGTTCAAAAATATTATAATCTCTACCTCCACTAACAACAAAAACTATCACTCCTATCATCACTATTTATCGCAAGAGACATAAATGTATACTCCAACAAAGAAACAAAGAGACTTACATCCATGCACACTGATCCAAAGCCTGACTGACAGTGACAGAAACATACACAGATGCAATTTCTGTTGTCATTGCGGTCAAGTAATAAACAGGATTTGCCATTTGTTCAGAAAGTCTGGCCAGAACAAGGGTTATTTAGATAGGCCAACATCATGTCACTTTCTTGTGGCGATCCAACAATCATATGCTGTTCACTACTGACCAGACTAGATTAATGAAGTAAAACCAATCTAATTCTTGCACCGAGTATGCAGAAGGAAGGGAGCTGGTTTTGACCGAGAGTCAGGGTTTGGGCAGCAAGTAGGGAGGGAAATAAGGGTTAGGGTCTTGATGCTTTAATAACAAAGTTGACAGACTGAAAAGGGACCTGCACTTCAATACAAGATTATTTCACTTGTCATCAGTGTCACAATAGTATTAGTCAACTGGCTAACCCTTTACCACTACCACCACCTCACTCCAACCCCAGAATAGCTGATCTTAGTAGAATGCAAGAATAGGGGCCATGGTCAGAGATTTTTTTATGGTCACTACACTGACCATTTTGTGTCAAATAGATCACAGTGTATAAAAGACTAGGAGAAAGGGGGCTAATCTCTTTACGGATAGGAGGAAATGGATGCAGTTGATGAAAGAATTAAGATAATGAGAGAGAAAATAAATAAGAAAGATAAATGATTACAGAGTGATAAATGATTAGGAAGAGTTTTAAGAGATCAGAGACTAAAAAAAATTAGAAAGAAAGATCAAGAAATAGACGACCAGAAAGAAACATTTTAGTTTTTAAATCTAGATAATAAAAGCTCAAATTTTAGTTAAAAAATCTAACATTTAATAAATTGTTTCACATTTTCCTTTTAAATTCACAAAAATTGTGTTTTTTCTCTAATTCAGAATTCTGGTTTGAGTTTTTATCATAATACTTGGCAAAAACTGTAAGAAAATATGCAAGTATTAGAGAGATTAAAATGTACAAAATGAATAGATCTTTTTGAGATTTTTGACCTGAACCTAGGCTTTTAAGTTTACAGCAATGGATTATATCATGTTTGTTTCAATAAAAATAACTCTTATTGTTCAATTAAACCTTTTAGAATTCTTCAACAGGGCTTTAATTTCTAAATATACTTGGAAGGATACCAAACTTTAGATATGCAGCTAATACTATAAGGAAGATCTAGCATTGCTTGGGAAATGACAATAAAATATAAATCATATTCCATACAATTAACAATTTAAAATTAAGTTTCTAATTAAAGTTTTTACTTTTACATTATAAGATTTATGTTAATTAAAAGTCAGTATTCCATTATATTTGTATGTATGTATGTATGTATGCAAGAGAGAGAAAGCTTTTTCATTTACACAAGTTTGATTAATTTTTTACTTTTTTCCTATTTTCTGATAAGAGTCTAAACATCAGACTTGAACTTTTTAAATGTCCATAATCTCAAGTACTTTCAGACTTTCCCAAGTCCATATTCAGGGGTGTATGTAATTCCAATGGTTCTTAAAATAAGTTGTTACGTTGATTTTTTAGATAGATTTTAAAATCAATTCTAGTAATTTTATTTTAATGTATAGCCTTTTTGAACATTCAAATAGAACTGTTTTTTAACATTATATATATATATATATATATATTAACCATTGCATTCACTTTCAGCTGTCTCGGCAGATGCGGCTCGTTAACTCGGGAGAGTAGCTCATCTAGGTGAAGGGTAACACTGATTACAAAAGCCCAGGGATGAGCACATAA
>JAYKTE010245213.1:0-21293 GCA_036873565.1 Xipholeptos notoides | reverse complement strand
TAGAAATTCAGTCTCCCAAATCTTGACAAATATACCTCAGCCAATAGACCAAAAACACTGCAACACCCACATGCACACACACACACACACACACATTGATATATACATACAATTGGTGGTTATAGGCAATACAAAGTGCTATTCACTTTCCTTGTTTTATTTTTCAACCATGTAACCTGCACTATAAATATAGTCACCTTCAATGGCTAAATCATTGGAAATAGTTTCAGAGCAGTTGAGTACCATATCGCTGTGAAGAGGATTGACAAAACAACAAAGGAAATTTGGTTGACTTTGAAATGAGAACACATGTGCCACCCCAAAAGCATAAACAGCCTGTCTTCGATTCTTTGATTCTCGATTAATACTAACTCCTAGAGCAAATCATATTGACCAGAATTATTCTTTGAGGTATAATGAAAGGATGTTTTTTGAATAAAAGAAAGGTGAAGCAAATGAGTTAGTAAGTGAAAGAGAGAGAGAGATAGAGAAAGAGAGAAAGAGAAAGAGAGAGAGATAACTATACATAACTTGTAATCTGTTGACTTCTTAGGTCTGGTCTTTGTACTATGTTTTCAATATCAGATCAAATAAATAACCATTCAGTATCATTTCAGCTGTTTCTGTACTATTGTTGAATAGTGAATAGACTATAATGTTTTAAATATTAATTTAGGTACAGTCTATGCTTATGCTGAAACATTGTTTTTGCAAAGATATCAAATGGTTTATACCAGATATACCAGATATCAACTGTCATCTCTCTCTAGATATTACGCAGTCTGTTCAAAATGTTATTGTGCACTAATAATTTCAAGACAAGAACAAGATTTTTCCCTCCCTAAATAATAAAGTGGTAGAAAAAGGGGTTTAGATTTTTATATGAGATGTAACTATGTAGAAAAAATATTAGGTTATTTTTCTTGAATAACAACTCAATTTTATTTTGTAAGAACTTTTTCATGAGTAGGGTAACACTTAAAATTATCTACTTATTTCTATTGAATTTATTAATCTATTTTACATTTTAAGAATCATAAATTTATGAAAATGTTGACACTTTCCACATTTTTGTTAGATCTCATTTACTTAAGTGTGGTTGTTGTGTATTCAATTGAAGTCATTTAAACACATCATATCACCATTTAGACAATATCATTAATAAAAATGATTCAAATATAACTTATTGTTATGATTTTTGTACATGTAATCTGCAGGACAAAATCATTCATATTGGAATCACTTTCTCCTGTTTGATGTCCTTTAGTCCTTTTTACCTGAAAAGATTTAAACATATAAAATAAGCAAACTCACAAAAATGATAATTGTATGGGAAATTATATAGGTTTAATTTGTTCTCTTATTAGGCCATGTTGTCACCGGAAAAAAAACACTTTTAATGGCCTGTAAAATGAGTGGACATAATTAAAAAAAACCAAAAAAACTGCGTATAAAATCAAAAGAAATTTTCCCTTTACTTTTTCCAAGCAGAATTTGGTTGCATTAATTGGTTCATTATTTCAATCTTAATCCACAAATTGGATGCTTAAATTTTGGCTAGCTTTGTCCAAAACTCTAACCAATTATAATTCAGCTTTTTATTTACTGCAACAATATTGGGTGCCATCAATGATGGTTTTGTTAAAGAATGGGGTGTTGTTTTGTTTGTTTGTTTGTGTTTTATGGCATATCAACCTTTTTAGGTCATTTAATACAGAGAAAGATCATTTTTGGTAAACGTTAGTTACTGTCCACACTCAGATTTTTGAATGACATAATATTCGCTATTTAACCAATAGCTGAAGGGAATTTGGGGATTCATACCTTTCCCAAAGGTATTAGTCAGTATATGAATGCAAACAGAATAACTGGGATTTGCATACTACGATTCCGAAATCCGACTTCCTATCCACTAGGCCAAATTGACTTCCCCTGTGATGTTGTTAACATTAAATTCTAAAACAATGTACAACATCTGCACTTGGGAAAAAATAGTCTGACATTCAATGTAGTATTGGCATTCATTTGCCTATTTTTTTTTCTTTCATCCTATTTTTTTTTCTTTAACCTTTAGTGTAGGTCACAGAAGGAAAAATCTAGAGTGATATTATATTTACTTGGTCAAGCACCACCCCAAGTTAGGCACAAGGCCATTTTTATGTGCTCATTATATCCCTGGGCTTTTGAAATTAGTGTTGCCTTTTACAAATCTAGAGTGATATAGATCTTTGGGTTACAGCCTATATGTCTACAAACACAATAGTCAGCAAAAGAGCAAAGTAAAAGAGAAAATAAAGTAGAATCATAAAATTCAGCTGAGTATAAGCAGTGACAATAACTTTAACAGTAAATTAAAAACAAAGAGAATAAAAGGGGAAAGAAAAGAAAGTTCAGCTAACTGTTTTTGTGTGTCCAGATACTATTATTAATGATGAAGTATCTGTCTATCCATATTTCCAAAAAGCATGGCATAAATAATTGCTGTCTTTGTCCAATTTTGAATATTAAATTATATGGTAATAAAAACCCCAGTAATTTATACAAAACCATAAATATTTAGCTTCATGATGGTCTTTTAGATTTATATTTGACCAAGGAGTGAATGGATTGCTAAGGGTCTTCAGGTTTACTTTGAAAAATTAATCACATTTAAATGTTACATTGACATTTTCAAATTGTATTCAAAGTAAATTTAGTTGGGTAATAAATTTGTATACTCTGTCCCATTAATTTATAATAGCATTTTCTAGAAATATTAACCCTTAGGTCTTTTTAAAAGCCTAATTTGAAATAGACTAACCTATTCTAAGTTTGTATGACAATGTTGTTACAATTTTTTATCAAATCTCTTTTGACAGCAATATTTCCAAACTGGGGTTTGTAGACTCCTGCAATATAGAGCAAAATAACTTTTTGGGATTAATATGTAAAAAAAAAAAGAAGAAAAGAGTTCTTCGATTGGTATTCATTGAGATGAGGCATTTTTTATAATTCAGTAATGATCTTTATTAGCGGACTGTTGTCCTCATCTACCTCAGGTAGCAATTTTGAGTGATTGCTGGGGATGCAGGTACAAGACTCAGAATTCCTATCCGAGGTCGCAGTTAACCACCTGACGAAGGCCAGAGGTACAGTTGGCCGAAACGTAGTGTAATAACACCTAATCCAACAGTCTGCTTATAAAGATCATTACTGAATTTCTTTGACTGGGTTTTTAATTGATAGACTTCTTAATTATTGTGAAAGACAGAAAAAAAAGAAATAAAAAAGCATGGAAACCCTAGAATGACATCATTAAAACAAGTGACCTTTTGTATACCAGAATTTATTTTAGTACATAGTCACTACCATTTTCAATGCACTTTTGCCATTGATGAATGATGAGGTCCATTTCTGTGTCCAGAGTGTGCTTTGTCACTCACACCTCTGTCACCACTCTGATATCCTGTGCTGACATCAACTGCATTGGCTTTGTATATGTTCAACAGGCGCTGGTGAATGTTGATTGGTTTAATTTTTTCTGAATGGAGGAATTCAATGATGAATATCTGCTTCTGAAGCACATCCCTAATGGGGTTCTTTATTAGAGTGTGACACTATTGCAACAGAGTTTAGTCATCATAAAAATTCAATTTTCAATCGCTTTTGATCCATTCAGCGGAATAAAAGAAAAAAAGGAGGCATTACTTTTGGAACCATCCTTGTATATATTGCCTTTTGTTTGAAAATACAATTTGGGTAAAGGTGAGTTAAATCCCCATTGCTGTTTAAGATCCAAAATGCGAACATGATACATAGACAGGACAGGGTGGTCATGCCCAAATTCTGAATGACAATTGTTACTATTATTCCCAATTGGTTGAATTGTAGGCAAAGACAGAAAGAAAAAGTGACACACGCATAGTAAAGATGGCAGCTTATGGAATGACAAAGAAATAACTGGATAAGTAAGTATTTATTTTTCTTTTCATCTGTTTCGTTTGATCTTCTTCATCTTCTTACGGAATAAGCCGATCAAAATGTGTGAGAAATCGCTCCAAATGTCAAACTGAATTCTGATTTGGAAAGAACAAAATTGCGGCACCATTTAATGCTGACAAATGCTTCTTGGGAATAATTTCCCACTTACCCCATACCCAACCCACATATTTCGTTTTCTTTTCTTAACCCTGTTTAAGTTAATTCTTAGTATTTTGGGGTGTGTATGTCTGAGTGTGCATGTATGTGTGTGGCTGCGTATTTGTGTTTCTCTCTATCTGTGCATGTATCTGTGCATGTGTGTGTGTGTGTATAAGTTTTTTTGTTTTTTTTTCTTAACCCTGTTTAAGTTAATTCTTAGTATTTTGGGGTGTGTATGTATGTATGTATATGTCTGAGTGTGCATGTGTGTGTGTGGGTGCATATTTGTGTTTCTCTCTATCTGTGCATCTATCTCTCTGTGTGTGTGTGTGTGTGTGTATAAGTCTGTTTTTTTTCTTTTCTTAACCCTGTTTAAGTTAATTCTTAGTATTTTGGTGTGTGTGTGTATGTATGTGCATGTGTGTGTGTGTGGGTGCATATTTGTGTTTCTCTCTATCTGTGAATGTATCTGTGCATGTGTGTGTGTGTGTGTGTGTGAGTAAGTCTGTTTCTGTTTGTGTATGCATTTCTGTGTATGTCTGTGTCTTTCCTTACATGTGTATGTGTGTGTGTCTGTGTCACTCTTTACGCATGAGTGTGTTTGTGTACCTCACTCTATATGTATGTGTGTGCATGTGTGTGTGTGTATGTGCCTCTATCTATGACTGTGTGTCTGTGTGTGTCTCTCTATATGTGTATGTGTGTGTATGCATGTGTCTGTATATGTGTTTCTCTCTATGACTGTGTCGCTGTGTGTCTGTGTATGTGTGTGTCTGTATGTGTGTGTGTGTATGCATGTGTCTGTATATGTGTTTCTCTCTATGACTGTGTCTGTGTGTGTCTGTATGTGTGTGTGTGTATGTGTGTGTCTGTGTTTCTCTCTTCATGTGTGTATATATGTGTGTGTGTGTGTGTATGTGTTTGGAAATCATTGAAGTATTGACTGATTTCTTAGGCAGTTGTAGGGGTAAACAATGGCCCAGTTTATGGATGCCTAAACTGATCTAATCAGTAAAAAAAAAAAAAGCTTGTTTAAAATAAAACTAAATTTTCTTATGCTTGTTCTCTTCTTTTTTTTTGTCTTTTGCATTATTATTCGTTTTTAGGGGCGAGGGGGGGCATTTGGTGTTACTCTGTGAGGTGAATTTTAATATTTTGGTGGATGTGTAAAATCATTGCAGCTTAAAAAATACCCTATGGCAGTTATAGGTAAACAATGACCCACTTTCTAGTGATAAGACAAAATTAATCAAAAAAGGAATTATTATCTAAAAAAAAATCTTTTCTTTTTGTCACATAATTATTGCAAGGGTCGTTCCAAAAGTAATGCCTCTTGGTTTTTTTAAATTCTACCAGAATGGATCAGAGGTGATTGCGAAATGCATTCTGAAAGTTAATCTCTCTGTTGCAAATATTGAAGGTATGAGACTCTAAGAAAGCAGCTCTTATCATGTGCGTCAGGAGCAGAGATGTGTCATTGAATTCCTCCATGCAGAAAAAAATTGAACCGATCAACATTAGATGGCGCCTGTTGAACGTCTACAAAGCATATGCAGTTAATGACAGTTAGGAGATGGGTTCATCAATTTCAGAGTGGCAACAGATGTGAATGACAAAGCAAACTCCAGACACAAAAAATATAAATACTTGGTCAAGCACCAAACAGAGTTATGCACAAGGACAGTTTTATGTGCTCATAACTTTCTTGGACTTTATAAAATCAGTGCTGTCCTTTACCTAGATGAGTTACTCTTTTTGAATTGATGGGCCTCATCTACCTGGGTTTTGAAATCAGTGTTGTCCTTACACCTAGATGCCTCATCTACCTGGGTTTTGGAATCAGTGCTGTCCTTACGCTTAGATGAGTTACATCCTTGAGTTAATGAGCCTCATCTTACCAAGGTAGTTGAAAGTGATTGTAGTGATTTCAACTGGGATTTGAACTCGTATAATATGATTCAAGAGTCCGAGCTTTTACCACTCTTATCACTAGTAGGAGTATACATTTGCTAACTGCATACATTAACAATTCTGTATTTTAGAATCTAAGACATATTTCAGTATTCATTTATTCTGACCTAGTTTTCTTGTAATTACTTAAAACTAGAGTTTATAAAATTGTGAATATATTTTCTGCTCAAAAAGATTTAGGACTTCAATAAACCTCAATG
Organism: Xipholeptos notoides; assembly: GCA_036873565.1. Classification (NCBI taxonomy): domain Eukaryota; kingdom Metazoa; phylum Mollusca; class Cephalopoda; family Idiosepiidae; genus Xipholeptos; species Xipholeptos notoides. The sequence goes on along the minus strand of JAYKTE010245213.1, from coordinate 15,003 downwards.
ATATGTAGTGCTTCAGAAGCAATAGAAAATATTCAGCATTGAGGATTAATATTCGATGTATTAGATGTATTCAATTAAACAGGATACCTTGAATTGCATTCATAAAATGCCGGTGATTGGCTCAAATCTAATGATGTGAAAATGGAATGATTTGATTGGTTTAAAAATAATTGACAGCTCATTTTGTTAAGGAGTATTTCTGATTGGCTGAAATGACTTTTATGAGTCTTTTTTTATTTGTTCAGTTTTGTAAGTACGTGTAACTCTTGGGATCTGTCTTCTAAATTGGCTCTCTTTGCTTCCAAATCAAATAAGATTCATTAATACTAATTAGGAAAAATAAGTAGTGCGTACTAGAGATTCATGAATTAGATGATTCCCATAAGTTCTAATAAGATGAAATCAATATAAATAAATTCCAAGAACAGAAATATTAATAATAATAGCTGTTAGATTTTGGACAATTTTCCTAGTATAAGTAATTTGACATTGATTTGATAGGATTTATTACTTGAAAAATGCATGATAATTTGTTACTATGAAAATGAAAATAAAATTTTATAACCTTTAAAGTATTAGAATTTATTCTGACAAAAGTGCATTGAAATTTATCACTTTAAAAACCCAAAAAATTCATTACTTGAAAATGCATTAGAATTTTTTACTAAGAAAATGCATCAAACATAATTATTATGAAATTAAATTAGAATTTATTACTTACAACATTAATTGTTCAGAAAATGCAGTAGAATTTATTATTATTGAAATGTATAAACATTAATTACTTAGAAAATGGATTAGAATTTATTCCTAAAAGGTGCATTAAAATAAATTACAATGAAAATGTATTAAAATTCATTACCAAGCTTTTATCACTCCTATAACTCTATTGCCTTTTTTTGCATATGAACGGACATCAGATTTTGAAGTTTACCTATTCACTGTCCTGAGTGGACTTCCCCAATCTATGTTAAGGTATTTTTTTTAGATATTTTTACCTGAAGATTAATTTGAACACATTACCTTCAGATGATTATCACTTAGAATTTATACAAGCTAGCCACTGGAGCCACTATGCCATGCATTTTTTGTTTGTTGATGGTTTATGATTAGAACAGTAGTTGCACTATTTTATTTAATATCAATCATGACCAGATTCCTAAAGCATGATATGAATTTTGCTGTATTAATGTTTTTCTTTTATAGATGGGATGTTAGAACAACAGTTTAAATCCTTGATAAACCTTTATGTCATTCAAAGCTGGGAACAATATTTTGTGGTAATACCTTTTTGATTGATTTTTGTTATAAGAACCCTATTTGCACTACTTAACTGTTAGCTGGAAAGAATTCTTGGGATTCATACCTATTTGATCAGTTTGTATATTTATAATGTGGACTATGGTCCTTATCTTTGTATTAGTTAAATTTACGTTTTGGTCCTTTGGCTATACTTATGATACAAAATATCATGCTTTATCTCAAGGATTCCGAAAAACTATTTCATCAGGTGTGTTTGGTTGGGTTTTTTTATGACATGTCAACATGTGACATTAACCCAGGGAGTTAGCTCAAAAGTGTGTGTAATAGTCATGAGTCTGGGGTGGAGCGGATTGAAAGTGAGTTGGTTAGAATGTATCTTCTTAAAATATTGTATTTAGCACTATGTGCCCTTTCTGTCCAGTGGATGAATGGTTTGCAAAAGCTTGTCAGCTGAAAGATGAGGAAAATGGATACAGAATACATTATACAGAAACAAGTCACTTATATTTCGGGAATCTTCTGAGAATATTGCTTTGTATTTTATTCCAATTTGTGTGATATTTTCTGACAATCCATAAACTCTGTAATCTATTAAGAATAGAGTCTAGCTTGAAGCCATATTGCATTGACTAATGAAAATAAAGATAATAGCTAGCCATTTGCAGTCACAAAATGGCTGCCATTATGTTGTGATGTATGTCTTATGAGGCTTTCAGTGAATTCATACCAATAAAGATGTTTATGCTGTGTGTCTAGGGATATTTGTGAGTTGTTCATAATAGATAATGAATAACAATTTTTTCTTTTTGTTTTCATGGTGGGTTTAGAGGAAGAGGAGTGGTAGAAGTTAACCCCTTTGATATGAGAGTTTGCTATATGTATCTAATTTTGGTTTTCTTTTTTAATGATAAATTAATTCTCATGGGTTATTTCATAGTAATTTTTATCTTTTGGTTGCCTTGTTTGACAACATATCAACACCTACAAACCTATCTATAAATTCATATACTGTCTTTCTGTGTGACACGGTTGTTCTCCATCATTCCCTTAATCAACCGTCAGACCAATCTTGACAAGTGAAGTATGAAATGAGAGTTCGTAACCAGTGAAAGGTCATCAGTGTCCAGTTTTGGGACATTTTAATTTGGAGATTTTAGGAATATTTTTACCTTGGCACTAATTTAGATCCAATTTCTTAGTAGTAAAACCAAAGGAGGTTATAGTTTGTAACTTGAATTGAGTATTATTGAGTGTCTTATTATTGTTACTATATAACACAACAATAGTATGAGGCTACCCCACTACAAGTGACCATGGTGACCATGGTAGAACCTTAACATGTCTATGTTAGCTATAAAACACTGAATTTATTAAGAAGTTATTGAAGTTACTGAATCTTTTTCCAAGTGCAAGTACAATATTTTAGGGGCAATTAATATTGTTTTTTGTTTGGATTATTATCTTGCTATCAAATGACAAAGAGTACCTGCTTATTCCTAGGTATCTTTTCACACATGGCAAAAATGCTCAATGACATAACCATGGTGAGATCTACACAAATAGTGTCTTAAAGATGCAGAATCACCCAGAAGGGTTATCTGCTGCTGCCTGAGCCTTTTTTACTTTAACACTTGTAACAAAATAAAAAATTGTGAAAATCAGATATGAAATGTGTAAAGTATAAAGACAATATGTTACATTCTGTTGCAGCTGCCTTCTTGGGGTGGATGTGCATGTGCCATCTTCATTTTGATGTATGTGGCTTGTCATCAGAAACCAGCACCTGAAAACCAAGCAACAGGTACCATAATAGGCAGGTCGGTAGTTTGGGGCATAAACAGTTGAATCCATCAAGGAATTTGAACTGAACAACATGCCTTCCTCTCCTCTGCTACCTACCTCTATGCACTACTCCCTCACACTGACTGACCAAATGAGCTGCTTAGTGGCTAAAAACTTCCTTGAATAGGTTTAACCCCCAGGGTGAGGACTGAGTGCCTCAGTGCACTCTGAGACTGCAAAAACTATAATCTCCAGGATGACAGATCTGAGCCCAACTGGTAAGGAAAGCTCTTTCTGTTCAAAAACAACAACAAAATCTATTAAACATTGTAAATCAGCTAGTATGTTGATAAATAGAAGTAATGAATGGATATCATAGGTTCATAGAGAGAAGTGAGTTGGAGGGATATTTCTGGGTATGGACAGTTCATTAGTAAAGATCAAGGTGTATGTGTGTGTGTGTGTGTGTATGTGTGTGTGTGTGCATGTGCTTGAGTGTGCAAAGGAAGCAGTGGTTGATGTAGCAATGGGGTGGTTATTTGTTTGTTTTGTTTGTTTATAAGTTTGCAGCAAATCTGAAGCCAATGAATGCTAATGATAAAATTCCTCAGAAAAAAAAGAAACAAAAAAAGAAAGAAACAAACAAACAAACAAACAAAAATAAAAAAACAAACAAACTGAAAACAAAACCAAAAACCAAAAACCAAAAACAAAACTATGTCATCTATCTCATTTGCACTAGCGTTTAGGAATATGTATGGAATGGTGGCCATGGCGGAGAGTATGGCTTGGACAACACTGTGTAAAGAGCAAAGATCCGCATTATTTCTACATCAGGATCCCAAATCTAGCATAATGGTCTATGACAATGATACATAATGCGGCTAGAATTAAAGTCTTTGATTAATTTTAAACCTCATTATCTGCTGTTGAAGAGACTACCCAAACCCTTGCCCTTACCATCTGCCAAGAGAACACAATGTGGGAGCTAATGATGTCTTTGAAATGTTTCAAAGGGGCATTCTTTTAGATAGAGAAAAAGAAAAAGAAGAAGAAGAAAAAGAAAGCAAATTCTTGGATTTTGAATACTTGCAAGAAGACAATGGGGCAATAAGCACTACAAGAAAAAAAAAAACGCAAACTTTTTTCTATCCTATCACAAACATAAACAAATTGTTTTTTTTTGTTAAAAAGAAAAGAAAAGAAAAACAAAAACAAAACATAAACAAAAATAACTCTTTTTTTGTTTTTAGAGAAAGTTTATATTCGTTATTATCAAAATTATTTTGTCTTAAAAAATATAGCATATGCAAGTTCAAATCCCAGTTCACACACATTTTGACTAATAACCTTGGGAAAAGTATGAATCCCACATTCCCTTCGGCTATGGATTAAATAGTGCATATTGTGTTATTCAAAAAACTACATAGGGAAAAAAGAATGTTTATCAAAAATCATTGTTCTCAGCATTAAATGACCAAACAAATTAAAAAACAAACAAATGAAAAATATAGCAAAATCATTAAACAATAAATACATTTATACAAAAGATAAAAATAAATTTGATAAAGATTTATTTTTCTATCCATATTTCTATCTATTTAGTTATACTAATAAAAATAATTTTGGCTGATGTGCCCTTCAGCCTTCTTCAGGTGTTATTCTGGTTAATTTTGCAAACATAAGAATCATGATGAGAATAGATGTCTGAAAATTCTTTTAAAAAAACACCAATTAAATCTTAACTATATAAAGAAATCAAATAAATAATAATAAATATACTAACAATAGTAATAACAATTGTTTTTATTTTATTTTATAATTTCCAAAGAAAATAAACAAAAAACAAAAAAAAACTTGATAGATATGATAATTACCAAAACTGAACAGATCAGAGCAATTCCTCATAATCTTCACTCGTGTTCCCACATGTGGTCCATGACTGCAGCAGCAGATTCACAACGTCTGAAATAAATTGGTCACTAGAAGGAGTCTCTCATGGAAATTTGTTTTAACAGTTGGGTAAGTTCTTTTTGGACACTTCAGCAACAAATGTCAAGGAATGGTAAAAGCTTAGTCTTTGGAATTGTATGACATGAGTTCAAAACCATCACATTCACTTTCCGCTGACTCAAGCAGATGAGGCTCGTTAACTTAAGGTAGCAACTCAACTAGGTGTAAGGATAACACTGATTTCAAAAACCTGGGTGGATGAGACTTGTCAACACATGAAGAATAACTCATCTGGGTGAAGGACAACACTGATTAAAAAAAGGTCCAGGGAATGTAATGAGCATGTAAAACTGACATTGAGCCTAACTTGGTTTGGTGCTCAACCAGGTATATATCCTCTTAGGACACTAGATAAGTATTTAGATTTTGGAATCATAATAACTGAGTTCAAATACTAGTCATTCCATTATATTCATATTTGGCTGAATAACCATTAGAAAGGTATGAATTCCTACGTTTAGCTATAGATTAGGTAATTCATCAAGTGCTATTCAAAAAACTGTGTTGATGAAAGAAAGACATTTCTAAAAAAAACTATTGATATGCCATAAAACCAATCAAGCAAACAGACAAAAAAAAATTAATGGCTAACAATGAAAATAAAGTAGAATGAAAACAATTTATTAAAAAAAAAAAGGTGGGTGGATATATGGTAAAAGGCTTGAACCTTCAGCAAACCACCAGAGAGTAACTGATGGCACTGGAATGTCAAAATCTGTAGTTCTCAATGGGTTTTTCTCTACCTGTAACTCAGAGTTGATGAAAGACAGACAACAAATCTCCTCTATAAGAGAACCTTTTATGTTTGGATGTATGCAGAACAGAGTATAGATATTCAAATTTATTCATAGAGATTTATGTTGCTACCGATTCCTCAAGGCAGAATATTATGATTGTATTATGCAAGATTTATTCATTGAATCAGTTCGTTTGGTCCATGCACTGTGACAACATAAAGTTTTGTATGAGCTGTGTTTTTATTTCTTGAAAATAATAATACTATACTTTACCTGGTTCTCAGAATTATTTGTTACCTTATTTCTGTGAATCACATTCCCCTAAAGCTGCTAGAAGTACATTTCAGCTTAGAAACCAATGCATCAGAATTATTTATGGACCTCGTTAAGTGGTTTACACTATTTGTCAATTTCCGTTCAAAACTTTAAGAAAAAGAGAGTAAGGCCCACCTTGTTTTCACGACAAAGCTCGAAGGATGTGAAAGAGAAAATAATAGAAATGAATGGGGCAGATCTATTGAAAATTCACTAAAGTGGTTGCTGCAGGCCAATTTCAGAGGCGTCTTTTCAAATCCAATCGTAAGGAATGGATAAAGGTCCAGGTGCCATAACTGTTAATTCTGCCGATGAAGGGATTTGGCATGACGGGTTCAAAATCTCATTAACCAATCAAATTTCTGTTTAATTCTCATGTTTCTTTGATTCATGACACATTGATCTTTCTAATTCTGAATTCCATGACCTCTCCTTTATAAAAATGTTTTTCTTTCATGAAACATATTGCTGGTTGGCTTGTTGGTTGGTTGGTTGGTTGGTTGGTTGGTTGGTTGGTTCGTTCGTTCGTTGGTTGCATGGTTGGCTTGTTAGTTTTTGGGTTGGTTTGATGGTTGGCTTGTTGGCTGGTTGGTTGGTTGGTTCGTTCGTTGGTTGCATGGTTGGCTTGTTAGTTTTTGGGTTGGTTTGATGGTTGGCAAGGTAGTTGACTTGTTGATTGGCTTGTTGGTTGGCTGGTTGGTTAGTTGGGTGGCTTGTTGGTTGGTTGACTAGCTTGTTGGTTGGTTTTTTGGTTGGAAGGCTGGCTAATTTGTTGTTTGCAATAAAGAAATGCATTCTAGATTAATTTTATAAGAAAAGCCAACAACTTTAGATATGAACAAGGATTTAGAAACTGGTTTGAGATAAGCTACTATCAATTCTCCATTTTAATGAGATTGATAAATGAATACATTTTTTGTTCATTCTTTCTTTTGGATAGATGCTTTTACCCTGGGGAGAAATCTGCTGCCCAAGAATTTGACTTGACTTGACAAAAACAGGATCAATAAATCTTATGTAATATACTAACTATGATATATGTCAAGAATAACCATGATTAACTTCTAATTGTTATAATACAATGAATCCTTAGAAGAGTTTTGTAGAATGTTCCTTGTGCTAATTAACTTTTATATAAGAGGGACATTTCAAAAGTAATGCTATTTTTTTTATTCCACTCAAATGGATTGGAGAGGATTGCAAATTGCATTTTTATAATGACTGAACTTACGCATTCTTGGCTCTCCTTCATTGCTGGGAAAATGCATTGAGAATGGTGGTGACTATGTAGAAAAATAGATTCTGGAGCACAGATGGTCACTAATTTTAATGGTACCACTCCTGTCTTCATAGCTGTAATTGTTTTACGCAAAAGTTAAAAGATAGGAGGTATTACTTTTGGAACGACTCTTAGAAATGTAAGGAAAACTATCAAATAGTTGAAATATAAATACCGAATCTAGTTGTGGTTAAGCTCAGACTGACTCAAAATTTCCTTTTTACAGGGTTAGATAATGGAGATATTTCTGGTTGATCGTCCATTTTAGAACATCATTTGTTTCTATTTCTTAGCCATTACTAAGCATAGTTGCTAAATTACATTACTAAAGTAATTAGTCAAGCATTAATGTCATTTAATTGAGATCATGTTCAAGCTTTAATGAATGCTAAATGTAGAGAATGTCATTGGTATTAAGCTTTTAATATTTTTGACTTTTTTTTCTGTTTTGATTTTCCATAGTTTGCTTCCTCTGCAATTAAACTGAGGCCATGATTAGATTAAATGAGTTGAGATTAGATTTAGATGAACTGATTTCAAGTGTTTTAATGTATGGATGGCCAGTTGAGTCAAGTACCTTGACTTTTGTTTAGAGGAGAACTTAAGCTGAATGTGTAAATAGCGTAAATAATAGCAACACAACATCTTTGAATTACAGACAGAGAGTAGAAATAATTATCTATCTCTTTTTATTCACTATCTTTTCTGGAAACAGTTTGTCATCTTTCTATCATTCTTCTTAATCCTTTTCTTCTTTCTTCATGATCTTTCTTCTCTTTCTTTTAATTCATTGTTGCCTTTTATTTCTTCCCTTCTTTTGTATTTTGTTCTTTTGAACAGAAAAGAAACTTTAAAAATGGAAAGAAAGAAATTTTCCATTTTTGGAGTTTCTTTTCTTTTTTTTTTTTTTAGTTTTTGACTTGTTTCTTTATTTTTCATTTTCATCATCTTTTTTTATTCTTACCCATTTTTTTCTTTACTTTTTTCTATTTTTTCATTCTTGCCTTTTTTTTCCAACTTCTTTCTCATTCTTTTTACTTTTTTCTTTTGTTTTCATTCCATTTTTCATTCTTATGCTTTTTTCTTTCTTTCCATTCTATTTTTCATTCTTATGCTTTTTTCTTTCTTTCCATTCTATTTTTCATTCTTATGCTTTTTTCCTTCTTTCTTCTTTTTTCACATTTTTAACTTCTTTAATTTTATTTTCATGCTTGTTTTAATTCTTACTCTTTTTACTTTTTTTTATTCTTGCCTTCTTTTTTTTCTTCTTTTTTTTCTCATTTTTGACTTTTTTCTTTTCTTTTCATTCTTTTTTTCATTCTTACACGTTTTTCTTTCTTTTTTTTCTACTTTTTTAATCATTCTTTTCTTCTTTTTTCTCATTTTCGACTTCTTTTCTTCTCTTTTCATACTCTTTTTTAATTCTTACTCTTTTTATTTTCTTTTTTTCTGTCTTTTTTGTCTTCTTTTTTTTCTCCATTTAGAAAATTTTTTGACTATTATCTTTTCTTTTCCATTTTTGAACTTTTGGTCACCTTTCTTTTCTTCTTTTTTCTAATTTTAGCCATTTTTCTTTCCTTTTCATTCTGACTTTCTTTTTCCTTTTTTCTTCCCTTTTAAAAAATGTTCATTCTTCCATTCTTTTTTCTGCAATGAATGCAATCCATTTTACAGAAGGTAAACTTGAATTAAACCAACCGTCATTGGAATGCAGGATGTCGTATTGGTGACGATGGCTTTATGTGATAAACTTTGTTCTGGCATTAGCCCGACATTTACAGAACATATCACACTTGACAGTGTAATTATGATCTGGAAAAATTGGCAGTGAGACTGAAACTTTATCTATAGAAATTGCAAACCATAGAAGAGTACAAACAGTCATCAAAAGTCAACATGACTATCACTTTGAGTCTACACTTGATTACACATGCACACAAATGTTAAGAGCAGCATAGAATATTCCATGGAGACAGGACCCAACTAAATCTCAGTTTTATGGATTCATTCAAGATTGTTCAACTATCATGCAAACCTTCTAGACACAAAACACCCACTTATTATAAGTTGAAATTGCTGAAAAGAAAATTCATTATTATTATTATCATTGAATCTTATACTAAATGCAGCCAGGTTTATACAGTGTAAAGTACCAGTGGCTTTCTTTGAAGTGAAAGTGGCAATAAGTCTCTTTAAAAACTCTTTTCTATCTCAGTGCATTATATTATATCCCCTCATGTTCTGCTCTGATCTTATTGAATTGTCATACATTCATAGTAGAGTCTGAGGCAATCCTATGTGATTTTGTCTTGATAATTTTACATGGAAATATCAAAGCAATTTTTATTGGTTATGCCTAAGCAATCTTAAATGGTTATGCATAAGCAATCTTAACTGATTATGCCTAAGCAATCTGGTTATGTATAAGCAATCTTAATTTTCAAGGTCTAAGCAATTTTACTCATTTATTGTTATTTTATCATTTTCATATTATGATCTGGTAGAATGGAAAAGTGCCCAATTTTCCTTTTGGATAAAAATAACCATGTTGAGAGTTCTTGTTTGATAGCATGAAATGTAGGGCCATTTTTGTTTTAGGCAAAAGTGGTCGCAGTTTGAGGTATTATAAAAAGTAAAAACCTTTTATAGAAATAGAAATAGATTGGTCCAACTGTGAATATCAGGTGGTAATAGAGTCAAACAAAATTTTTTTTCAGCAGCAGCAGTACTAATTCCAAGCAAGTAGTAGTGGTAATAATAATACCAATAATAATAACCCAAATTCATGCAGAGAGAGGTATGTTTGTTCAGTAAGAAAATCAAGACAGTAGCTAAATATCCCAGTTCTGTGTAAGGGGTTATATAATAAAGTTTATATCTATTTTCCCTTCTGATTAGTCCATTTTTGTTCAACCCTTGGTATGAATGGAATCATTCTAATCTTAGCAGATATACCCTCCACCAGTTATAATGGCATCCATCCATCTCGAGAGACAATGGAAAGTGTCATCAACCGTATATGGTTGTCAGACAGCCTACATAGGGATTTGTTTATAGTGGTGAAGGCTTGTGTAGCACCACCCATACTTCTTAGAACTGCCAATAACGCACAGTCGGTGCAGGTGATTGCCGCAGACTAAATGAACAACAGACTTCAGGTTTTTTTACTTCAGAGTTTTCCTTCCCCTAGATGCCTGTCTTACCAAAGACTAAGGGTGCATCTGCCCAGTGGTTTAACTGCACCCCCAGACACTAATCTGGGTGTTTCCATGGCCTGCCACAAGTAGACCAAAAATACTGTAACAAATAAGCTTGTCATATTTTATTTTAAAAACTTCAACTTATGCATGTGCAGTTTGTTAGTGGATTAAAATTTTAATGTTTTGAATAAATCCCAGAGGCCAACTTTCCAAATCTGATAAAACTATTTGATGCCATATCTAATTCTAAAACAATTATTTGAAAAATGGTAATAAATTTAGATTTTAGGTAGTTGAATAATTGTACATAGTTTTAAAATGTGCCATTCCATCTAATTTAGGAGGATTCAGTGATTTCATTTTCTTTTTAAAAGTGTCAAAGATGGTAATAGTCATATGAATATAGGAACAAGCAAATTATATATAGATTATTATAATTAGAGGGTCATTCCAAAAGTGACGTAACCTATTTTTATAGTTCATTTTTAAAAGTTGAAGAGCTATGAAAATGGTGGTGGAATCAATAAAATGAGAAGTCTTTTGTACTCCGGAATTTTATTTTTACATAGTCACCAGTATTCTCAACGCACATTTGCCAACAATAAATGACGTATCCATTTTCGCGTCCATTGCTTGCTTGTCACTCACATCTCCGTTGCCACTCTGAAATTGACAAACCTAACTCTGCTGACAATCGACAGCATTGGCTTTGTAAACGTTCAACAAACAACGGTAAATGTTGATCAGTTCAATTTTTTCTGCATAGAGGAATTCAATGACAGATCTCTGCTTCTGATACACCCCCAATGCAGGAGTTGCTTCGTTTATAGTCTCACACCGTCAATGTCTGCAACAGAGAGATGAAACTTTCAGGTCATGAATGCATAAGTTCAGTTAGCATAACAATGTAATTTGCATCTCCTCTGATCCATTTGGGCAGAATAAAAAAACAGGAGGCATTACTTTTGAAATTACCCTCATATTATTATTATTAGTAATGATAATAATGATAATAATATTAATAATAATAATAATAATATCATCATAATTGTAATTATTCAACTTATTACATGTTCTGGGCCATTGTTTTCACCTTGGTTTATGTTTATAAGAACATAAAATGGGAAGGAAATATCAACTGGCAAAAATATACAAAGCAAAGGACAGGATTATGTCAGATCAGATATCATTTAAGAAGATATATGGCTTTAACTTTGATAGACATTGTGTGATTGGGGGCCATTTCTATTTTAGACTTTTGAAAGTGATAAATCAATTGAAATGATAGCATGGACCTTCTCTGGTCATTTGTCATGAACTGACCACGACTGTGACAGCTTGATAAATGACCAATTAAAAAGAGGAGATTGAGGCATTATTATTATTATTATTATTATTATCATTATTATTATTACTATTATTACTATTATTATCATTATTTAATAGTGTTTGAATGCCAAGTATTCATGCTTAGTCTTCATAAAAAATCAATTATCAAACATTAGTGATAATCTACTGGGTGTATAAGGATTAGGGTTAGAAAAAAAAAAAAGAATAAAAAACTTAAACATAATTCTACCCACTGAGTAGTGCCATGACAAATTCAATGAAAACCTAATGAATTCTAATAAAATGTGTAGCAGTAAAAACACCCCATACATGCTCTCAAAAACTCTAAATGATATTGAACTGGGGATTCTAACAGTGCATCCAAAATTCATGTCTGGCTATAGTCCCTAAGTAAGTACTCTTTTCTTTTTTTATTCCCGGAAATAAATATTAGGACAAGCAGTTTCCATTTGGTTTTAGCTAACCATTACTCTAAAACACACACACACGCGCATACACATATATATACATATATATATAGTAGATAAGCGTAGATATAGAATCAATAACCTTTGGTGACAGTTAGTTTCTTGCCTGTTGGTCCGTCATACCTAAAGATTTTTGTTGTTGTTTACATTTGTCTATATCTATGTAACTACAACACACACTCTATCACTGATATTGAGCACTTTACCTATAAATATAGGCAAATTTTCTCTACAGATTAATATATATTGATAGTATTGAGCACTTTTCTTCTTCATTTTTGTCTCCTGTCATCCTTCTTTCAAACTTTGAAGAGTGCACACCATCCTATTTGGTTGAGTATCAAACCAAAATGGCGTAAGGCCCATTTTACATACTCATTATATTCCTGGACTTTTTGGAATAGGTTTCTATCCAAGTTTCTGGAATCAGTGTTATCCATAGATCTACATGACTTACTCTCCTGAGTTAACAATATTTATGTACCTAAGCCAGCAGAAAGTGAATGTAATAGCTTTTACTGGGATTGGAATAGTTGATGTCAGCACAGTTAGAAGATGGGGTTTTGGTATAATAAAGTCACTTTTGGACAGCCTTAGCCTGGGCAGAGTATTATCAGTTCTATGATATGCTGTAGGCTGCTGAATTGGTAAACCTGATCATTTGGGCTCTCCACCAAGACAGATGGATCTTCCGAATAGGGGCATATTTGGTTGCATTTATCAGATTTTTAAGAAACTGAGAGTTTCTCAAAGTAATTTCTCTTAACTTAGAGAAAAAATATGGTAGCTTAATTAGAAATTAAAAGTAAAAAAACCTTGGGCCCAAAGTTCTATGACACTCTAGATTTTTTATTCTGTGACCTACACTTAGAGTAAAAGAACAAAAAGAGGCAAACAAATGCTAATCATCATCATCGGCAGTTACTTGGAGCGAGTGGGACTGTTCTCAAAGGGTCTTTCACTTGTGGATCCACAGATGGCTGTGGAGGCCAATCTGTGATCCAAATATTTTTTTACAGTGTGGGCAAGGAAAAGTTGATGGTGGTTGTGTTGGTGGAGGTTTTTCTTCTCTCTCCTTACAAAGCACTCACCTTGTCTCTGCAGAGCGGTGAAGCTCCATTTCATAATATGCAGCTCCTTCCTGCAGAGATTTTCTCCAAGCACATCTGTCAAGAGCAAGGTGCTTTTAGTCATTTGTTGCAATCTGAAATTTCCTCAGACTCATCTTAATATTGTCTTTAAAACATTTCTTCTGGCTGCAGGCTGCTTGCTGTCCTTCTTTGATCTGTTTGTTTGTTTGTTTGTTTCTGTTTCACGGCATATCACCCATTTTAGGTCATTTAATGCCGAGAACAATTATTATTTTTGGTAAACGTTAGTTTTTGTACACACAGTTTTTTTAATGACACGAATTACACTATTTGACCCATAGCTGGAAGGAATGTGGGGATTCATACCTTTCCCAACAGTATTATTACGAGTATGAACGCAAACGGAGCAACTGGTATTCGAACTCGCTTACTACGTTTCCGAATTCCGACTGCATGCCAATTGGCTCAAGTCATTATGAAAATTTCTAACAAGGGAAATAATTACCATAATAGTGGGTATGACCATTAAAAATAAGGGGTTTTAAAGTATTTCAAAAAATATTACCTTTATATATTGGTTTGCTTGTTTTTTGTTTGCGCAGTCTTCTTAGAAAGAAAAATGTCTTAGATCAAAACACAGATCAAAATGAGCACAAAAGGAGCATCTAAGCAACAGCCTCCGATCAAAACCGGACAATACTTCTAGCATAATATGTAAAATTATAAATAACTAAATATACTTCTATGTAAAATTATAAATAACTAAAAAATAGCAAAGCTATTATTATATACGAGGATAATTGTGATAAAATTGATTTTAGTTATGATATACGATGCTAGTTATTTAAAGAAAACTTTTTCACAACTGAAATTTCAATTTTAAATTATATATTTTTAGCAATAAATCTAAGATCTGTTATATCGAATCAATATGGAGCTAAAATAAGTTTACTTGATTCTATTTAAATTTATTGTTAAATAAAATTGTATTTCAATTGATTTATCAGTACGTCTTGGTTCTCTTTTAAACAGACAATTTTCTTATCTAGACTTGTCTAAATATAGCAAATGCATTTGATTTGAAATATTCTCATATATTCCAAACCTTAGCCAATAAATATATTTTTTCTCGACTCATTTATTTTTAGATGTTTTATGCTGATCCCCTTTTTATTTTAACAAATGTATTCACAGTTAATGCACTTCACAAGTATATTCTCATTCCTATTTTAGAAGTGTTTCATTTATTATAACTTTTTCAGGATATTTTCGTGTATCTAGTTGAACTTCTTCAAATAGTTTCTTATTCACATTCCACTTTGCGTAATGTTATGAGGTTGATAAAGAAAATAGAACTAGGAATCTTTTATTAGCGGACTGTTGTCCTCATCTTGGATTAGGTGTTATTACACTACGTTTCGCCCAACTATAACACCTACTCCAAGATGAACAACAGTCCGCTAATAAAAGATTCCTGAATTATAAAATGCCTCATCTCAATAAAAC
>JAYKTE010245102.1:0-11907 GCA_036873565.1 Xipholeptos notoides | reverse complement strand
AATGTAAAAATTTAAAAATAAAATAATGTAAAAATAATTTAATTTAATTTTAAATTTGCACCTTTTTGATTTTTTTTTAAAAACAATGTTTGGTTTAAATATCAAAGAAATTTAAAAATAAAATAATGTAAAAATAGTAAATTAAATTATTTGTTTAAAGTATTAATCGGACTATTTTCCTCTTCAATAATATTCTCTCTGTCACGACATTTCGATCAAATTACTCTCCAGCCTTCCCTACCCTGGGTGCCCTAAATTGACTCATATTGATTTTTTTAGATCTATATTGTTTTATAAACAAATAAAATAAATATTGTTTTGTTTTGTAAACAATTCAATTAGTAAATAAAAGGTACAATAGAATAATAGAATGACGTATTCTGTTTAAAAATATCCAATTTTGTTATTCTCGGAATGAATTTCCCACAATGCAACAGGTACTTTTTTTAATGCTTTTTTTGTGATTTTTAATAAAAAAAAATATTTTTTTGATTAAAATTTATTACAAAAAACAAAAACAGACTTTTATTTATTAATTAAAAAACCAATAAAAATTCAGAGTTACGAAAGAAATATCTTTATTTAAAAATAATTAAAAAAAAAAAAGAAAGACTAGAGCTGTATTATGACCATGACGGAAATTACCGAGAGTTGCCGACTCTCAAATCCACTTACAGTGGAAGAAGACAGACTTTTCAGTTTGGTCTCCCTGTAATTTTTTCTGCCATTATCCTTACAGACATTATTATTTCTTTGGCTCTTGTTCATACGAACCTACCATTTTCTTTCTCATGCAGAGGTGCAGCTGGTTTGCCGTGACAGGAAATATGCAGTGTCTTTTGCACTGCAAGAAGTCGCTGGGAGTATGGATTTTAACGGAAAACAGTCTCCAGTCCACGATCATCACTACTTCGTTAATGCACAGTCACACCTAACAACTTCTGGACTCCATCATAGAAACCCTTGTTATTATTATTATAACTATTATCACCATCATCGCCGAATTCTCCTCGTCTTCTACCAGTTCTTGTCATCGTTCCCAACTGGACAACCAACATCCGCGAAGAAAACTCTTTCTCCTTCTTTTCTTTCTTCTATTTCTGAACTTTCTCCTCTTTTTAAGGCTCTGGCTTCTGCCATTATATGTCGAGGTCTAGCCATCTTCTTCTCCGTCTACTTCTTCTTCGTCCTATTCTATTATAATAACAACAACAAACCTCCTCTGTCGGTCCGTCACAAAAATAATAATAATTATTACTATTATTATAACGACTACCGTAGTCCGAAAAGAATAACACTTCTTAATTGTAATAACAATAATAATGTCAATGAGTATTACTACTATTTCAGACCTCCTAAATAACACCAAATAATATTTTTTTTAAAAGTCATAATAAATAAATATCTATTATGAATATGACTTAAATCCCCAAAAAAACTAAGAATTAACTTCAGACCTCCTAAATAACACCAAATAATTTTTAAAAAAGTCATAATAAATATCTATTATGAATATGACTTAAATGTCTAAATCCTCAAAAAACTAAAAATTAACTTCAGACCTCCTAAATAACACCAAATAATATTTAAAAAAAGTCATAATAAATATCTATTATGAATACATAAAAACTCAAAAACATGAGTATATTCATCCAAAACATCAAATATTTTAAATCATAAAAAAATAAACCAGCAATAATAGTAATAATAATGTTAATTATTACTATTATTATTTTAGACCACGTAAATAAGTGATATTTTAATTCCAAAAACAAAAAAATATCTGTTTAATTAGTCAAAAAAAAACTTTAAAATTCCACAAAATGTTAACTAAAAGAAAAACAATGACTAAAAAGCTGTAATTAATTAATTAATTCTTAAAAAATAAGTTACTTAAAATAGTTTAATTATAATTAATACAAACTTAACCATCTATTTTGTAAAATAAAAAATATAGAAATTTTAAATTGAAATATACCCAGAAAGTTGCTGTAAAAAAATACGACAACTTAGAAAAACATATCTTTATTATTTTTGTATTTTGAAATACCTTAAGTAATATTAATTGTAATAATATCATCTTTTAGTTTAAGAAAACACAAAGTAATTAAACAAAGTTTTAATTAATTAAATAATTAATTCTTATTGTCCATCCAAAAAGAAGAGAAATATTCCTTCCTTTTAAATAAAAAGACATTTAAAATATTGCACAAAAAAATGTTTTAAAGTCCTATTTGTGAATTAAATAGGATTTTTTCTTTCTTCAGTGATAATAATGATCTAACCATCCACATTTTTATGAATTAAAATAAATTAAAGAACTATTTTTCATTTAAAAAGAAAAATTTAATTTTTTTTCCTGTTATTTTATAGTATTATAATTTTGTATTATTTTTCTCCAACCTTTTCCCTTATAAAAACAAATTCCTATTCCGGTGAATATACCTTTTTTTTTTAAATTATTTTAATTATACTTTTTAAAAGGAAAATTGTTGTTATTATAATTTCTTTATTCCTTTTTTGGGGTATGTAAAAAAACAAACATGAGTTTATATATTTATTAATCTTTTTTCTTTTATTTTTTTACTTTTTTTTTGTTTGTTGTTGATTTTTAATTTTAGCCAGTCTGGTTAAAATTTATTTCTAAAAAAACAAGAAAAATGTTAAGACTACATTTAGCAACTATGTATTTATATGCCAGAAAGATACCCTAAAAAAATAAATAAACTTAATAAAAATGTTCAAATAATATATCTCCTTCCTTCTCTATGTATATAGATAGGTATAATATATATTTATATATATATATATATATCCAGCCTAATGTACAAATACATAGTTAACTCCCCCTTTGCTAGTCCCCCTCTTATCCCTCCTCCTCTTCCCTCTCCTCTTCCCTCTCACTAAACAATACACTCCTCTCCTCTCTGACTCTCCCTCTCTCTAGTTTTGTCATAACCCCTCTCTAATATTCTCTGTCACGTTGTCCCATCTACAAAAACACAATTATGTTGTGGATATTGCGAAATATGAGGGTGTCTTACTTATATACGCACACAAATACATAGCAGATATATATTAGCTACTAATCTAGATTAGTAGTGGTAGTATTAATAATAATAGTAGTGGTGGTTTTTTTTTTTCACTTAAGAGATATGGATCATTGTTTATGTCTAAATAATAATAATAATGACAATGTTATTAAAACCAGGACTGTCTATGGTAGGTGTTACCGACAGCCCTCAGAATTTAATAATAACCCTGCCTAGGTGCAGTTACAGTAGTAGTAGTCTAAACAGAAAGTCTGATAAAAAAAAAATTAGCAGTCTAGTGTAACCCTTCCTCTAAAAAAAAAAAATGTTTTTTAATATTTTTTGATTGAAGTTTTGAATCCTTGGTTTTATAAAAAAAAAAATGTCAGCTAGCTAAATTTTAAAACGAATTTCTTTTTTTCAAAAATGGCTAATGCTGAGGTAAGAATGGATGTAGGTAATC
The DNA here is from genome assembly GCA_036873565.1 of Xipholeptos notoides. Taxonomy (NCBI): domain Eukaryota; kingdom Metazoa; phylum Mollusca; class Cephalopoda; family Idiosepiidae; genus Xipholeptos; species Xipholeptos notoides. Next base: position 8,412 of record JAYKTE010245102.1, on the reverse strand, counting down.
TTCTTGATGTAGATAGAGGACCTTACAATAATTTAAATCTTAACCAATTATTAAGGGATGTTAATTATTATTATTACTTGGTTCAGGTTATACTGTTAGTTTCTGTTCTAACATTACCAACAACAACAACCCCTAACCTGTTACAGTACACTTGCTACAAGCTGATATAGTAATTTAAATTTTTGTTTTTTTTGTTTTGTTTCTAAAGTTGTAGATAAAACTTAAAACATTACTTTAAAAAAATGATAAAAACAAACAAAAAATATAAATATATATAATTTTGTTGTTTTTTTTTTTAAAATGTTAAACTTTTCAATTTCTGTTTTTTATCAGATCTAGAGAGGGGAGACTTTAAAAAAACAAAAAAAAAATTAAATGTATGGAGTCGTATTTGTAGTTGAGAATAGTTTGCCTTAATAAAATAAAATTAAAAAAACATTTTGAGAAAAGAAATTTTCTCAAAATCAAAAAAAAAAAAATTAAATGTAATTATTAATTCATATCTATGGAGATTAATATATCTCCGTTAAAAAAAAAATAAAAAAATCAGTAAAAAAAAAAATATTTTTTAAAAAGTGAAAAAAAACCCCCAAAAACAAAACCCAAAAACTAAAGCTACCCAACAGTAAGAACATCACTATATACGCACATATATATATATATATATATATGTACCAGGTGAAAAATTATCCCTCCATTTCATCTTCTAAAAGCAAAATTGAATATACATAAGTATATCACTCAGTATTCCACCAACATAATATTGATAAATATCTTCTTAGATATAAACCAAAGGTTTTTCTAAACAAATGATCAAAAGAACCATAAAAATAGACTGAAGTAGGGTTGATATGTTACGGCAGAATGTAACTCAAATTTGGTGAGGGTCTTGGGTTTTAGATATCTCAAAAGAGAGAGAACCGAAAGAGGCAAACACCTTTAGTGCTACCATAGTCAGTCTGCTAGGTTCCGGGATTTGAAGGATTTATAAAGGAACCGAACCAAAATTCTAAACTCCAAGAATTTAAAAATTTGCTTGGGTGATTGATATATAGACATATAAAGAGGAAGAAAAAGGGAACAAAATGTATATTTCTACATGCATATATATATATATGTATATATATAGACAATGATCTGTTTGTCTATATCTAGTATTAGGTTTTAGCTTCTGAGAACCTCTTACTCATTGCCTCCCTTGCAAACACGGTGAGAAGAAGAATAATACCTCTATATATTTTGAATGTATTGCATATATATATATTTTTATTTATATATATATATATATATCTATATGGAAATCAGAAAGGCCCTAAAATACCGTAGAAACTTGACTCTTCATTTTTCTTTCTTTTTTTTTTAAAATAAATATGTTTGTTATTTGCATTAGGCTTTAAAAACATAAATGATACAACATCAATTTAAAGTAAATGATTGTTCTCGGCATTAAATGACCTAAAATGGTTGATATGGATTAAATAGTGCGTATTGTGTTATTTAAAAAACTAAGTGGACAAAAAATAACGTTTATCAAAAATTGATTATCGGCATAAAATGACCTAAAAGGGTTGATATGCCGTGAAACACAAACAAACAAATAATATAATAATATGGTATAATAATAATATTACACAGTATATGCATGTCACCCAATTAGTTGGACAAGTTGTTATTTATCAAAAGTGCCAGATTATAAAAAGTCTTTCATGTCGATTGATGGATGAATTTTAGCTTGTCACAGCTGGACCTAAAAATAGAATTTGTCTGACAGAAATAGAACAGACTGTACAGTCAATATATATACAGTGGGTGCAATAGGTATACGATACAAAGCAAAAAGTTGATTTATTTTTATCATTTACAATGGATCAACTTTTTGCTTTGTATCAGATACTTATTTAAGTATCTGATACAAAGCAAAAAGTTGATTTATTTTTTATTATTTATGGTGGGTGCAATAGGTATCTGATACAAAGCAAAAAGTTGATTTATTTTTATTCTTTACAGTGGGTGCAATATATATACAGTGGGTGCAATAGGTATCTGATACAAAGCAAAAAGTTGATTTATTTTTAATCTTTACAGTGGGTGCAATAGGTATCCATTCTTTGGGGGGTGGCTTCCTCTTTACTGTATATAGACTGGTATTTGAGAGAGCGAGAGAGAGTGATATATATATATATATATATATATATATATACAAAGAAGATCGAATCTTATGGTATTTATCCAGATTTGGATGGAGTGCTCAATTAACTTGATATTAAGAGCGATATGTAAGATGTTAAAGATAACAAACACATTATTTAACAAAAAATTAAAAATAATAATGTGTTTGTTAGCTTTATAACATCTTATATAAATATAAATATATATATATATATATATTGAGAGGTTCTAATCTCGTTTAACCTTTGGTAAAACAAATTACATTTTTTACCCCGAGTCTTCTCATGCGATGTTTTATTTTATGTCGTAAATTACGCTACATACAGTGGTGACGAAAAGATGCTAAGAACTCACATGGATGTAATGTCGATAAAAAAGGGGCGCGTAGGAAAATTGACAGTCGAACAAAAAGCTGATCATTCAAAGATTAACGACGACCAAAAATTCTTAAGGTATAAATCAGTTTTATCAAAAATAAAACTACGAAAAATACGTTACTTTGGACCGACCAATTCGTTGGATGTACAACTGAGTTTTTGGGATGCCTTATTCTGTTGTACTCAAAGTTGTCATGGAACAATTGTTGGAACAACATGCACATTGGGAAGAATAAAGTAAAGCAACGCAAAAACAAATCGAAATGTTGCAATTACAATACCGTGGACAACAACACCAACAGCAGCAGAAATGAAACAGCAATTAGACTTACAAAACAAAATATTAAAACAACAAGAAACCCTCCAAAGTATATTAACGAAGCAAGTAGAGCAAATAGAGGACACAAGATTTTTTCCAACCAAGAAAGGGATTACTAATTCTCTCTCAGAATTCTATTACAAACGAATGTAACTTTTCCAGTTTACTTTAGAAGGTACGAAACAATTATTTGGAAAAGATATCAGTTGTGGTCTCACGAAGAAACCATAAGACATTAGGAGCTAGCAAGGTAACTAAAATCAACGATAATATCGGACTAAAATTTATTCGGTACAGATTCGATCATGATTGTTTGCATAGATGTCCTGGTGAGCCGCGGACGGCGAGGCAGGTCTTTAGATAGATCGCAAAGATATTATATATATATATATATATTTCTATGCTCGCTTTCTTTTATATAACATTTTCTTCTCCATTAAAATTATTTTCCCATATTTTCACATTTGCTTAGCTTATCATTAGTTGTCATTGTAACCAAATAACGGATAGAATATCAAGATTTATCTTCTCAAAAATAAAAACAAACCTTTTTTGGTATCTAATCACTCACACGACTTAATGTGCTTTAAAAAAATCAACTAATCATATATCTTAAATATGTTTCCCTCTTTTATTTCAAGTTAGAAATTTATGATTTTGTAACAATATGTAGAGAAATGCAGAAATCCATCACTGTGGCCCTAGATTTTTGAAGCACGGTTCCTATCCATGAGATTTTGATAATAAAACAAATACCTAGTTAAGTTAATCGACTCTTCCTCCAAATGTAGAATCACCTAGTACATCTATAAGAACAAAGGGATTATTTGTTATAGCAATTTTAACCAGTGTCATTATTTTTTCTAACGGATAGAGGAACAGTGATGAAATGATGATAGTCATAGAAATCAGTTAAAGATTCATGAAAAATGGGAAGGAGCTAAAAATGAAGAAAAGTAGAGGAAACAATATTTGTCAATTGGCTAAGTTACATGTTATTTTTTTAACTGAATTTTAAATTGATTTTACTCATTTCTGTTTCTGAAATTTCAGTTCGAGCACTTTTATATATGTGTATGTGTGTGCATGTATCTGAGAGCGTTTGTATTCATATTTATTTTGTTAGTATTAGTGTTAAAAAAATTTAACAATGAATAGTTGCTACTTCTAAAAAATTGTTGCATTATGTGTTCGGGTATGGTGTAGGTTTGAGTGGTGATGAAATGAACAGAAGTAAATTTTATAGAGATGAAGGCCGGGCTGTGTTGGGCTATATGTGTATGCGGTCGATTTGATTTATTTTATTTTAATTTTTCAAACATAAAACATTTGGAAGAAACAGAAAAGAACCAATGTTCCCGGCTTTCCAAAAAAAAAAAAAAAGTTCTGGATTGACATTAAATCGAAGTTGAATCAATAATTATTCTATTCGAACTCATTGAGACGTTTGAATGGCTTCAAGCAAAGTGAATTAAAAACATCGAAAAAAGGGCCAGAAGGGAGGGAAAGTGATTTATAAAATACTTTTTTTTTCTAAATAAATAAATTTATTAAAAAAAATAAGTCAAACAAACAGAAAACAAAATATAACGCAAAAATAAAATGTTATAATGAGAGGCTTCAGCCATGCATTGGCTTTCAACTTAATCATTACTCAATGCAGAATTGTTTTAAATTCTGAACTACTGCTGATGTTGCTGTTATCGTCACGTCGTATCCACAACCATCACCTTCACCATCATCATATCCATTGTAAAATAATTTGTTCAACTTTTCCTTCACCCTCAAATACCACCACCACCACCACCACCATCATCAAAAACTTTGTTAAATTTTTGGACCACAAAATACCTCCACTCTACCACCATCTCCTACAAAAATAACAACATATTTTGCATATATTAATACTCAATTAGGAATTCATAACTTTGTCGTGAGCCAGTCGTTAGAGTGTTTTTTTTTTGTAAGACGTAATCTGCAGGTTCGAATCCCACTTGAGGTTAGGAATGATAACAGTGTATGATAAAATACAGAAGATCAAAACCGTTCATATGAGTTATGGAAGATTTTACGTTTAATTATGACGTTCAAATTTGATTTAAATACATATAGATATATATTTGGTCATTCCTAAAATTTTCTGAGTTGCATGGGCAATACCAGGCTATGTCACTCGTCTAAAAATAATTGGAAACATTGAAATATCCAATGGCTGAAACAAAGTTAAATCATATTTTTTATAAGTATAATCACCGAATTAATAACTTGTGTTTTGAGTTTTATTCCAAACTTCATTCTATTCCTGATCATATAATGAATATGAGTGATAGATCCGTAAATTGGATTTTGTAGGTTTTCCTTTTGTCGAAGTTATCTTGGCCATCTACAGTATGGGACAAGGTTTTGATTGAAGTATGAGTGGTCACTAAGACATGATCAACTCTATTGTTGATGGCATGAAATTTATTATTTTGAAGATAACGAAAAGGAAAATATAATGAAATTTTGAATCTTTTAAAAAAATCTCTTTAGTTTGTGTTTTTACGGCATATCAACCCTTTTAGATTATTTAATGCCTAGAAAAATGATTTTTGATAAACGTTATTTTTTGTCCACACTTAGTTTTTTTAATAACACAGTATGCGCTATTTAACCCAATAATGGAGGGAAAGTGGGGATTAATACCTTTCCCAACAGTATTAGTATGAATATGAACGCAAACGTAACAACTGGGTTTCGAACTCGTGTACTACGATTCCGAGGTCCGACTGCCTACCGATTGGCCAAAATAGACTTCCCCCATCTCTCTAGTAAAAATCAAAAATATTTTTATAGAAGAATGCAATAAATAAACATAATGACCATTAAACCGGTTACACTTTTTAAAAGGTATACTTTATATTGTATAATAATGGTAGAAATGCTAAGATTATCATTAAACCACAAATACAGTAGATCCGGCTATAAATAATCCTCGTAGTCAACAGTCACCTGTAATTGACGACCACTTATATATGTACGAACAATTAGTAGACGAGTCGTGCAAAAGTCTTTAGCAGGCGACAATCTGTCGTATGTGACTAGCTTTTGAGAGCTGTAAAGTTGGCCGAATACAACAGGATCCATAGTAGTTGGTTTTTGTTATTAACAAAAAAAAAAAAAAGAAAAGAAAAAGGGGTTGTGCGAATATGTTTTCAAATCATCTCACCCTTGTTGACTAGTAGTGAATAGTTGCAATTATTCCTGTACACATATTCTTTTTTTGTTTTTTGTTGTTTTGTTTCGGTTCGATTTGGTTCGGTTCTTTTTTTTTCTCTTTCTCCTTTGTTTCTTTTGCGAAGAAAGCTATAATTGGTACCATTAATACATTCATGTTCTGGAGCTTTTTTTCAGATACGCGATGAATTCAATGATTTATTCACTATTTATTTCTATTACAAAAATCAATACAATTCATTTGTGTCCTTTTGTTTTATACGCCATGATGGAAGCAAGGTTTATTGAGATTATTGTGACTTAAAGCTATTATATAAACACGAATGAAAACCAAAATAGCACTCCTTAAAAAACAATTTGAAGCATGTAAAACAGGCTTACTAGACACTGCTCCAGATCAAGAATGGCTGCATACAGCAAACGTGATTCATTGTAAGATTTATAAAGTCATATTGGATTTACAGGATCGTTATTTATGCCCAAATGTCACCATAGCAACCAGATGGATGCTTAGTTCGGATGGCCCGGTGATTGAGGCTAACAGAGACTATGCAGGGGAAGTAACTCAGAAAAATTAAAACTAGTGCACAACTAAGTTACCAATTCGTTTTATTTACTTTGTTTTAAATATTTAAAAAATATCGGTTGGGCGGAAAGAAAATTAATGGAGATTTAAATCCAACATGTTAGGTGCACAACTTTATACGTTATATATTGATAGTTTATTTGGCCTGCAATAGGTATTGGACCTCTAACCTTGTGACTGTTACTTTTTGAGTTTTATGGCATATCAACCATATTTAGGTCATTTAATGCCGAGAACAATCATTTTTGGTACACACTTAGTTTTTAAATAACAATTTGACCCATAGCTGGAGGGAAATTGGGGATTCACACCTTTCCCAATATGAACTCTAACGGAACGACTGGGATTCGAACTCGTGTACTATGATTCCGAAGCCCAACTGCCTATCCACTCGGCCAAATCGACTTCCCCGTGACTGTTACAATTTATATAATGAGAAGTATCTACACTAGTAAATTACATAGAATTTTCTGTCTTATTATCTATAAATGTTCGAAAATTTGATAAAAGTCCCCATCCGTTCCATTTCATCTATGTCTTTGTCTTACAATCGCCTCACGAGTATCTTCATTCATCTGATCTCACCAGGGAAGTACAAAATACTTTTTTTAAAGTTATTTTCTCATATTTTATTCTTTTGTACAGTAAGAAAAGTTTTGTAAATAAAAGAGAGCTTTTTATTCCGAGAAAAACTGGGAACTTACCTTTGGAAGCTGACCACTCTCTCTCTGCTCTTCTCTATTGTTTTACATATACTTTTGTACACTTAAATTCTGTTGTTCTAAAAAACAACACAATTTTTTTAAAAACTAATCAGAATAAATTTTACAAAATTTTATCTAATGTATTATTCACACGACTTCTATTATATTTCTAAACAAATTTCTGCAAACAAACTTCGCCCCATTTTAGTTTTGTAATCTATCTTAAATATATCTCCGAACTTTAACCCATTAATATTCTAGATTCGACCTATTAATACTAGTCAATGTATTAGAAATAAAGTTAAACATGTTTCAGACAAATAGTATTTATAAAAAAAGTCTACCCCACGTGTATTAAATTAAATGAGAACAAACTCGAAATAATCTAATTAATATCAATTATGATGCACAATCCAAGAAATGAACATTGTATCTAAACAGGGATATGCTTAAGGTCCCGAAGACCCCACAATTGCGGGGGATGCAAGTTTCTATGAAACCGCACTTTGCAGATCTATTGTTATGATAAAATACCAAGAAAGTTATTATTAGGATTAACTAGAAAATTATTATCATACTTGTATGTTGTAATATCTGTCTATCTATCTATTTATCTATCATAGAAGTCTTTAGTAAGTTTTGTTTTGGAGGGTGCGAAAGTTTCATTTTATGGGTAGAGGGGCCAGAAGGCACATTTTGAATTGGGTCATGGGGTTGCTAAGCACGACACTGTATCTATACTAACATAGGTAAGATCAAGAATAAGTATAATCTAAGTTATACTAATAATCAAAGTTTACTCTGAAATATTTAAATAAAGAAATAGATATTGAGAGCGGTTTATCGACTGAAAAAGAAGTGGAAGCAAATACACCACATACCCGATATAACACGGCCAGATATAATGCAGATTCACTTATAACAGAGTTTTATCTTAGACCCAACTTAAATGGGTCAAATAGTACATATTGTGTTATTAAAAAAATATGTGTGTACAAAAAAATAACGTTTACCAAAAATGATTTTCTCGGCATTAAATGA
>JAYKTE010244991.1:0-11907 GCA_036873565.1 Xipholeptos notoides | reverse complement strand
CCTAGCATTAAAAACAGCAAAGGGAATGTCAACCAAATATTAGTTATTAAATTTGTGTCCATTAATTTTTGGTTTTGGTCAATAAATTGCATGTTTATCAAAATAAACAATTTCTATATATGTCTATTCTTTTCTGTCATGTCTGTGTAGTTTTGAAAATTCTTGCTCTTAGATTTATACCAAACAGGAATTGAACTTGCATTTAACTAATTATAAAAAAAGATATGATTCTTATTCTTCATTTTGTATTCTATATATCTTCCTTTCTTTTAAGATTCTCAAGAAATTTTCAACCGCATTTCTAAATACTTGAGTAGTGCCAACTACCTTTTACCAATTCCAATTGGAGAGGCCATGGTTACATATAAAGGCAGAAAGTAAGTGGTAACATACAATTATATTAAAATGGATATTCTGGTTTTTCATTCTTGCTTTTCAACTCTTAATATTAAAATAAACGATCTTCAATTATTTCTTCTTTTAAGGTATTTATTTTACACTGACACATTTTATCTTTGAAATTTGATTCCAAACCATCTATCTTGAATTCCTTAAATAAATTAGTCAATTTAAGGAGATTTGAACAGCTTATATTCAACTTGCTTCACTATCATAAATAATTTAATCAGAAAATAACACTAGTATGGTACTGGTTAATCAATTGTATGGGGTTTGCATTTAGTTTGGTGATGAAATTTTGTTTTACCACTCCTGTATTATTACACTAAGATTCAGATTTACATTTTAACTCAATATTAAGAGAATTAATTTTCTTAGTTATTCAACCACAATAATGGATTATGTGCCTTTTGACATATAAATAAGATTATTAATATTTGTATGGTGAATTTTAATTCATTCAAACTGTTATCTTCATAATTTTCTATATTTTTTAGAGGAAACTTGGTAATTTACATTTACAAGTTAGAAAAGCATTTCTTGAAGAGCAAGAAAATTGTTAATGAAAATGTTTTTAAGCTTTAAAAATAAAGGTACTAGATTTAATTTGAAAATTATCAATTTTCAAAGTGCAATTTTATAAATTTTACGAAGTAGGGTATAAAGATTAATTTAAATTGAATCTAAAAATTACCTTGGACTTAATTTATGTAATGTACATTTCATTTTATTTAATCAAATAATGGAGAGGGGAAAAAAAGAGTGTTTTTTTTTTAATATAAACTACCTTAACTTCTTGGCAACGGTATCCCTACCTTTCCCCCCACATTGAGCCAACCTCAGCTAGAGAGGAAGGCATCTGTTTTCTAACTCGCCAAAATATCAACTGACTAGAAATCAAAATACTATCTAAAAATCTCTAATTTTAAAACCAAAACAACCCCAACTAATTTTCTAATTTTCCAAAATTAACTATAAAAAAATCTTTATATAACCAAATCCCATCTAGCCTTAACCATAAACTAAGCTGTAGTCTGTACACGTCAACCTGAGACCTATCTGTCACACAAAAAGTTCACCATCTTCAGGTAAAAACAACTTATGCTGATCATAACCAATTTTCTGCAACATATACTTCACCACTTCATACTTTTCCTTGAGTGTAGTCGAGTGAGCAATGGGTTCAGAGGCAAACTGGTTGCCGTTGTGTGATTACTTTTTGTTGTCTATGAACAGTCTCCAATCTTCGGATTCGTTCTATGGCACTCCAAGCTTGAGCAGAAGCCTTGAGCACTGTCAGAGAGGAGTTTGTTTTTCCTTCAATCTGGATGCCAACAGTTCAGCAGAGTCTTTTGACAAGCTGAGGTTGCAAACTATATCATTCAACTCCTTTTGGGAAAATGGATGTGGTGCTTCATCTTCAAGAACCAATTCTTCTTTTTCTTCATGTTCTTCAATACTATAGGTATCTTCATGACAAATGTAAGAAAGTTCTCCAAAGATAGGCACTAGAATTTCATCACAATGCGCTATAAGACAATGTGCTGATTGAAGATCAGGATACTTGAGGCTTTCTGTTGATCTCATTCACATTAACAGCGCATTCAGTGACATGGTTTGTCAGCTTCTTCCAGACCATGGGAATTCCAAAGTTCAGACTCCTCTTGCCATTGGTCCACCCACACAGAGTCTCAGTGAATGCCTTGCACACCATGTCTGGTGCATCATCTTTATCCTCAAAAACTTGACTTGATTGAGCAAAATCAATATGCTTTTTTTAGATTAAGCACATCAGATTCGTCCTAAATCAGGTGAAAAAACACAGACAATAAATTTGTTGTTGACATTATAATGTTATATTGAGTTTTTAAAAAAATTAATTCTAAAATATTCTAAGTTATAAATTTTTTATTTTTCAATAAAATATCTTGTTCTTTTTTCCAGGTTTAATAACAACTTTTTCCTTTCCTTTTTTATGTCTAATCTTAATATTACTTTTCATGCACACATTTTTCTATGTAATTTTGAATTGTTTATATGAACATTTTATTGCCTGAAGAAACAAATTATTGAATATGTACATTTTAAAATGAAGTCTCTTGGATAGTTATGGATATTATTTTAGTCACTGATTATTTCGTCATTTAGTGATATATTTTCCTTATTTGTTTCAAGTTTCTTTGTCTTTTGTACTGAATTTGTCAATGCCAAAATCAAAATTTTATTCTTTTTTCTTATAAATTATGTTAATATTTTTCTGTTTGTGTTTCTAATTGTCAGACTGTGATCCTCATTGACATTGAAACTTCACGTTTCAGCCAATGTACCCTCTGGCTTTCTTCAAATTATTAATTCCACCCCAAATAAAAAAAACTAAATATATATTTATAAGTTTCTACAATGTGTAATGAGAAAAGTCTAACATAATGATTTTATAAAGGATAAAGTTCAAAGTTTCAAGGTTTTCCATCTTAATTACAATCACTTAAAAAAGGATGGAGGGTATTTAGGCCATAGCATTGTGAGGATAACAATGGAAATGGGGACAACAAGTATCTGAAAACCTAAAACAAGCCCATTATCAAGAATTATGAAAAAGTACATTTTTCCATTTCAGCCTTTCATGAATGGCAATCTTTTAAAAACACTTCTATACTTTATTTTTGTAACAAAGAAATGTTCAATATTTTTTATTTTTTAATGATTATTCAGTGGATTATTTTTTTTGTTGTCTTGAGTCAGACTGTCAGCCTTTTAATTGTTAGTGGCTGACTTTCTGTGGGGAAAACCAACTTCTAACTTAGGCTTCGTTCTTTGCCTGAATCCAGACTGGCCAGATCCTCAAGTGTCCAACCTATGAGACATGATGGATTCTATCCTACTCTTCACTCCAGTCCTCCCAGGTAACTCTACTGGTCAACTATTATATCAATGATGCAGCTACAACCTTAACCACCACCATCACCTCAACCTCTATCACCACCATTACCACAAACCACCTTTGTGTTCAATTCTGGCTGTATTAGTTTTGTTTCACATAGGCAGACACTATTATGTCAACAAATCCACTTATTAAGTAAAGGGAGTGAAGTATGAAAGTACCATTTATACCTAACAATATTTCATAGTCATTAAATACTTGAAATTTCAATAGCTACGAATACAACCCTTTTCAATGTTGGAACTATCTTATAACTTCTTTAGTCCTATTAATCCGATTGTAGGCAGCGAAGGTAGAGCAGTGGTAAATGCTTGGACTGTGGAATCATAGGATACAAGTTCAAATCCTAGTCATTTCATTCAGCTGTCTTGGGCAGATGAGGCTCGTTGACTCAGGAGAGTAACTTGTCTAGGTGTAAGAATAACACTGATTTCAAAAACCCAGGTAGATGAAACCCGTCAACTCAATGAGAGTAACTTACCTAGGTGTCAATGGCTGTCGCACAGCCACACATACCCAAAAAACAATATCCACAGCAACTGGCACTCTGTCGCCTTTCCCCCTTTCTTCACATTAATGATGATAGGGGACAAGATGACATATACCCAATATTCAGTCACAAATGGAAGCCGATGTAATCCGATTATTTTTAAATGTTAAATGTTTATCATAATTATGAAAAATAGCAGCTGTAGATTAATTGATTAGTTGTTAAATATACTGCTTTTGATTTCATTATTTTTCTTCTAGTAGAATGTCTGTTTTTATTGTTGTGATTGAAGCCCTCACATATCCCTTTCTATATTGTATTTTTTCAAAAAATCATTATGATTTACTAGATTTTCTTTGATGACTTGAATTTCTATTGTTATTAAACTTGTTTGTCATTTTTATCCCTTTTCTGCATTGTTTCTCTTTGTATTTGTTATTAAAAATATTTTCAGTTTAGAACAAAAGCAATTAATCTCTATGGTATATTTTTAATTACTATTCAATTTTGATGAAATATTTCTGCAACTTAAGTAAACAAATTCAAAGCAGATCATTTCTATTCATCTTTTAAATTACTTCATTAATATTGTATACCTAACAATATCAAATCAGTTATGTCTTTCAGACAGTCTCATCCCTAGAGAAGAAATCTTTGATCTTCTGAGAGTGGAACAAACTTTCTTCAGAATAATTTACAGACTATTTCATCTTAACTTTTTGTTGAAAAGTCTTTATCTTTTTCATTAATCAAGATTCTATTGCTTTTTCTGGTAGAAGAAAATTATATACAAAAAACCCATTGAGGTTTATAATATATTTTTTCTTCCTGAGAAGTTACATAAGAGTCTAGACACAGCCTTATAAGAATGGAATAATTATTGGTTCTACTTTGCCATCTATCCAATTTTCTCTCATCAATTCACTTATTGCAACTTTCTCTCAAAAAATGGCAGTCACATTATAGTTACATGATAATCTGCTATGTAAACCAAAGTCAATTAAAAAGAGATGTAATTAGAAGAAATATAATTTGCTAGTTCTCAATCCCTCCTAATATTTTTTTCTAGAAAAAAAAAACATCTCTAAATATATTTTATCTCTATTGAGAAGTAAAAATATTCATTATTAAGATTGCATTATTAAACTAATTTTTTGTAAGAATAAGGGCAATTGTTTTTTGGGTTTTTTATATTATAATGATATTACTAAGTGTATTTAAAAAAGATTTTTGGCAACCAAAATGCTATAAAGTATTTTGATTAAACTGAATAAATCTGGTCGGCTATTTTCAACTCCTTTTCCAGCATGTCTTCAATATTATCTTTCTACTGCCTTCACCGTTTGAATGTTTCTCCCTTTTTGCTTGTCATCCAAGTACTTTTAAATGCACTTCTTTTTAATGATTTATAAAAATTGTTTTTTTCTTTACATGTTCATACATTTATATGAGTGTTTAACTAGAACATGGACACACACACTCTCTCATTCATCTTGCATTTTTAACAATAATCATGCCATTTAAATTATTATTATAACTAATTCCATTTTCAAACTTACTATATCATGGACCAGCAGCAGTATTTTGATTCTTAAAAGAATAACACTTTCTTTCAATTAAGATCAAAATTATTAATAATGGTTGATGAGGCCGTTAAACACAAGCAAACCAAATCAAAATTATTAACCTGACTCTTCCTATTGTTGTACTGGACAAAAACTAGCTGTTTGCTTAATAATTGGATAAAAATATGATTAATTTATATTCTTTTGATTAATAACCATTATCATTTGTTGATAGAATTTCTATAAATGTATAAAGATTTATGTTTATCAATAAATCATACCAATTTTTTTTTGTGTCTGCATTATTGAAGTATTTTGATCTTGACAATCATTAGCTAGCTTATTTGTGATTGTCAAGTTATTTTTCAAAAGTAAAATACTCAACTTTTACAAAATCCATAAACAATCCGTTAAAGAAAAAAATATAAACTTAATTGCAAGATTTACAAATTAATGTTTATCATATATTTTTAGATAACAAAAACAATATCAATCATTTTTGTTTACTTTAACTTTTGAAATTTGTATTATAAAGAGATAAACTATTTATAAATTGAAATTAATTAAAGATAAAATAGATAAGCTTTAAAAAAATGGTTTTCTCGCATGTTCTGAACACTGAGAAACCTATTCCTATGTAAAATACAATTCCTGTTTTAAAAAGTTATCTTTATTCATCTAATGTTTCCCTATTTCTCTTATGTAAATTTTCTATTTATTTCTATTTTTTAGCACAGATGAAGAATCAACACAGATATTTATTCCATTTATCAGCGTAAGTAAAAAGCCTTAACATTTTTTAATTTTACAAACAAGTGGAATGACTTGAATCTTTGTAGAACAATTTTAAATCATTATGTATATTTTTAGAAAACTAGTAAAAATGAAAGAAGACAGTCACAAAACAGGCATGATTAACAAGATTCAAAGAAAAGGAAATAATGAATTCTAAGTAAAATTGGTTTAAATTCTTATTTGCTTATCAACCATATTTAACAAATGTAATTACCATATTCGCCTGCTGACTGCATGCAATTAAAATTTTGGCTTTTTCTTTCTTTCCTGCTTTCTTATCTCTGACTGATCTTGCAGAAAAAGTCTGTCACATGACCATTTAATTTAAATGCATGATTTGTTCAACTCATCTCTACCAAAATTGCAACGAAGGAGCATAACGGAAATAATGTGTGGACAATCAGCAAAAATTTTCTTTTGAAATGCGACACCTATTAATTTTCTTGTTGTCTACCTTGGGGTAGGAATGACTACATGCAGTTACAGAGATCGATGTAAACATTTTAAAAAAAGATCCACTAAGGCATCTCACACAAACACAAAGGAATATTACAACCAAAACAATACCAGAAACCTCAACAAACTCTACCAAAAAACAAACCCATAGTTTAATGAAACATGCAAAGAAGCTGTTAAAGCAAGGAAAAAAAGCACTTATAATATTCAAACAGAACTCTTCAACAATCAACTTACAACAATCAAAAATACATAGAAGCTCGTGGTAAGGTAAGGTGTATCTCAAAACAAAATAAAAAAGAGACTTGGAAAGCCTAGATTTCACAACTAAATAACCAAACCCCAATTAAAAAAGAACATGGAATATAATAATGAAAATAACAGCATTACTCGTTTGTTTTGTTAAAAAGACAATTATTATTATTATTATTATCATTAACTATTATTACAGGAGGTGAAGATTGGTTCCCCTGATTATTTGAATGCATCAGGTAGATATAACTTTTTTGTAATCTATTAAAATCCTACTTATTATCAGCTTAAGATTCTGACATTTATGAGTGCAATTTTTATGTCAGTTATCCTAACAAAATTATAAAAACTATATTTTTCACTTTTTAAACATTTGATGCAAATGTGTGTGTGGGAATAGTAGAAACCAAAAGATAAAGAACAATTTTAATATTATGATATTGATTTAGTTTTCATAGCCTTGTCTTTGCCTTATTATTTTTCTGCTAATCTGCCTTTCATACACCTTAGATTACACTAAAGATTAGAGAGCACATTTGTTGAAGTATTTTAGAAAATAAATCAAAATTAGTTTTAAAAAATGTAAATACATATTACAGATTAACAAAATCGCCTTGTTTCAGAAATCAGACACATAACATCTAAGTAAACCCCTCAGCCCCCCAAAGAAAGAAAGCTGTCGCAAGTTTGTTGTGTGTATCGACACATGATGTTTGAGAATGGGATCTTGGTGGTTGAGCAGTGAATGACCATAGAGTCTGTGTCAAAAATTCAACAAAAAACAAAGTAGTCCAACAAACATGCAACAACTGTTTTTGAGGTCCTTCCCTCCAACAACCCCACCCCCTTGTGTTCTCCAAATGTCCTGCTTTTATGCAGTCGAGACCCATCTAAACTGCATACGAGCAACAAGATTTTACATCGTTCTGTGGGATCACTGGTCACAAAAGTTGTAGGCACTGCCATCTTGATTTCCTCCACCCCCGGCAGCTTGACTCTACGGACACTTCATCCATAACAGAATCAAAAGGCTACTGATTACAACAGTCCACTTTAGCCCTTACTTCAACTAAAAGTTTTTATTTTTCATTAGCTAAAAAGGAGTTTTTAAATTTTTAAATTATGTGTATTGTGTATATTTTAAAAATAAATAATAAAGAAAATCAGGACGTATTTTTTTTAAAAATAAACAAATATGTTTGAATTCCCCCCACCACCACCACCACCAGTAACTTAAAATAATAAAAAAAAAAATTTTTTAATTTTGCATAAAATAATTATTTTCTTTAATTAAAATAAATAAACATTAATATCTAAAGTCTTATGACTTTAGATATTAATGTTTGTTTATTTTAATTAAAGAAAATAATTATTTTATGCAAAATTTTTTAAAACAGACTATTTTTTACAAGCGGTGTAGATGAAAATGTTATCACTGAAAAAAGTTCCTGAATAAAAAAAAAAATTAAAAAAACACCAATTCTTTTTATCGCTATTAGTTAAAAACAGTTTTGATTTTAGAGTTGAATTGTTAAAAAATAATTCCTCATTCTCATTTGATTTATTGATAATATGAAAAAAGTCTAGTTGAAAACATATATTCAATACTAATTTCAAAATTTTATTTTATTATGTTGCAGAGTGTTTTTAATGATGTCTTTCACCATTCACTAATAAAACATCTAATTGCTATAATTTTCCAACTTTAAAGTCATTTCCTCATAAAATAGTATCGATTTAGAAAAAAATATTTGGAGTCAGTATTTATTATGTCAAATCCCAACTATCATCTCCCCCATTATGCCACGCTTCCAAAATCGACCTGCCCTACTGTTTCTTCAATCCTATCCTGTCTCATCAGTGACATGCAATGTTGTTAACATTTCAAACCCCAAGTGGGATTCGAACCTTGAGATCACGTAGTGTTTTATTCTTAATCTTAGCCATGCTCTTCTTTCTGGAAGCTGATTTTTTTATTTTTTGATAATTATAGGCAGTATTTCAAGACAAAACCTACCTAAGAACTCTCCCATGAAGTAAATCTGTGTAAATTTTTTATAAAATCAGTTTAACCATTTTGGAGTCTATAGGAAATGAATTTACATGCACATAGAGATACATGAAGTTCCATGTATATATAAGGTTATTTTACTAATGAATAACTCTCACACGCACATTTCAAATCATTTTTTAAGATTAAATTTATAAATAAATGTTCTTGTAACAATTGAAAAAAAATTATTACTGGTTTTCATTGATTTAAATTTTTTTAAGTGGACATTGATGAATCCCCTCCATGTACTACGACTGTGTCAGGTTCTCCACCTTCACAAGCAGGCCCAGTTGAGAAGACAAAAGAGGGACACACACCACCCAGTTCTCCTAATGTTAGTTTAATGTCTCCTAGTCAGAGGTAAGTTTATCTTCATTTCTTGAAATATTTTTTTTCCTTGATTAAACTTAAAACATTAAAATAGACACACATTTGTTTTAAATTTCAATTGTATTGATTTAAATTTTTTGTAAACTTTTTATTTCTAGCTTAAAAACGTTTTCATTGATTTCTATATGATGTATATGATTTCTATATGATGTGTTATTAGAATAATTATTCTAATAACAGTTTATACAGTTTTTTGTGCTGTATTTTTTACTTATCATTAGAGCACAAAACACAAGAATAAAAGATTTCCAAGTAACTTCTATTTATCATTAGAACAAATACTCAAGTGCATATGGTTTACAAATTCCTAAAAATATTCCAAAATAAACCCAAAACTGGTTATTTCAAGACATATAATTCTTTTCTAAAATTAATTTTTCTTGCTATTCTCTTTTATTTAATTTGGCTTTTAGAAGCTACATTTTTTCTACTGGACAATTTCTTCTAGGTTTAAGTTACTGCTCTATTTTACTGTCTTCATTTGCTAGACTGTTTTTCTTCAAAGACTAAAACTTTCTACAAAAATGCCACCTTTTATTTTTTATTTTTTTAGAGGACTATCATTCTTAAGTTGTCTTTTTAGAAAAAAAATATTATTCTGTTCATACAAATCTATTCTAAAATTTTGTCAGAATTAAATGAATGACATTGAGATCAATATTCCATGAAATGAAGCAAAAAATAATTCATTTGATGAGATTTTCATTTAATGACTTTACTTGAATTTATTGATTTTTGAGGCTTTTATTTTTCTTTGTTTCCAGTCAACAATCAGTCCCAGCATCAGCGGCCCTTCCTTTTCTCACAGCCACCACCCAATCGTCTGAGTACATGGAGTTGCAAGTTGAGTATTGGACACTCACCTCCAAAACCGAAACTGGAGATAAAGATCGCATCAACAAAAAAGAATCAAGCAAGTGTTCCCTAAAAACAGCCTTCCGTTCATTGCATGTATACCGTCTGCCAAACACACCAAGTGAAACGCCAGTGTCTGCGGGATTCTGTATGGGAGTTGTGACCAAAGAAAAGAAACAGAAAAGTAAGTAAATTTCTTTACCCGACTGCAACTAAATCTGTTAAACCAAACAAACTAATATCAGAACAAATATTATGGCGTTTTTATTTTCAACAACTCAAATTATCTAAAAACATACAAAACCCTGGTTTTTTTAAGGAATGCTACTAGTTATTTCCCTTTTAGCAGGAAAGGACCAGTGGAACCAGCTTGGTATGCCAAAGTCGGAGAGAAGCAGAAAATGCGAGACTAACCACAAACCCTGAGCAGCATACAATGACAAATACTCATCGTGCAGAAATATATGGCACTGGGCAAAAAGGACAGCCAATAAATCGCAAGAAACAAAGCAAACATAGAAGCAAACATTGGCACCAAAAAGACGATGGTAAAAAAAACTCAGGGATGAGGCTTACACAACATTAAGCCACCTCACATAAAGTGCAGGGTGCACCACACACACATGAAAATTTAGTCTAGAGCATAAAGTAACAGTTCTCACCATCTTACAACTTAACCCTCATATAAAACTCCCTCCATACAGTGGTAACCAAATCAAATGTTCCGTAAAAACCTGCTTCCCATGCCAGTACAAGAATTTAAAATGGATAAACATATAAAACTAATTACTATACATGGAACAGTACATCACTAGTTCACTCAATTACGCAAAAGTTTCATAGAAAAACATGAGCGGTGCATAAAAAAAAACAATAAAAATATGCACAAAAGAGAGAAGTGATATCCAATGTGCTATGCAACACGTATAGATAGTAGACTTCTATTACCTGACGAACGACTTTTTGGGCAACCCATACTAACCACATTACACAGCCAATCAGAATCAGGAAAAGAAGTAGCTCCTTGGGAACAGCTACAAGAAAAGTCAACAAAAAATTAAAACCCACAATCACCACAATAGCCAAAACTAGGAGTTATCACCACTATATCCAGGCAAGCAAGTGCCTAACTGTTCACTTTGCAGACTAAGAAACAATTATTATTACTCAGACCTCAAATAAACCAAAAGACGATAATGACAGGGATGAAGACATCGTCACCAGGTTCACATCAAACAAGAACTGGCACACTCCACTCTATCTTAGATCAGGCAGAGCCCTCCAGATACAATGACTAATTTTATTAAAAATAAATTAAACCACATCAAACAATAGACTTTATACCACTTATATACACAACTATGATAAATAAAAGAATAATTTAAAACAAAACAAAACACATGTAACTAAACAGCAGGAATGTTGTACAGACTGGTGAAATCTACACCTTTATCCATTGCGCCATACGTCCAGGAGGGGACAATCCAACCTGAAGCTGGTAATTACTAAGTTTCCAATGTTTAACACTTTATCCAGTGATGGTCAACAGAATGAGAGCAGGCTATTCCCAGGTTTGAATTAAGGGTTAAGTTTGAAATTCTGTGAAGACTCCTGATTTCAACAAAAAGGTTCCCAGAGTTCGATCACCTGAAGAAGACCGAAGGGTTCATTGTCCAAAACATTGTTAAAGTAACAATTATAAGCATGAGGA
>JAYKTE010244880.1:0-11908 GCA_036873565.1 Xipholeptos notoides | reverse complement strand
TTGGTTCATTACCAAAGTTTGAGATCATCAACACTGTATCCAAGTTTCTTAAATGCATCATAACATGTGAAGTGGGTTACATTGAATGAAATCATTGTTCTTATTGCACTTTCTATATATTCTCAAAATTTCTCAGCTCTCTGTTTATCATAACCCAAGATATTAATCTTAAAACATGTGAAAACAAATTGTACAGATTTATCTGTTAGACCCTGTACATCATTGTTTTTAAATACATATTTTGTTCATAGAATTGTTGTTTTCACTTCACTTAAAAAAACAAAAAAACTTACATGTGTTTTTGGAGATAGGGCACTAGCAGTCTATTTTGATAAAAATAAGTAAATCAATAAATTAAAACAACCTCAGTCCTCCATAATACTCTCTCCAAACCCATCTTGACCCACCAGAAAGTGAATACCTATACTATTAAAACAGAACTTCAAAAAGAAAAAATACACTTCCTTGGCCTTAAATGACTATACAGCTGTTGATGGTCCTATAAACCAAACATTGATCATATGATGAGTACTTTGATTTTAAAACTTGAAGAAATGATATTCAGTATGCATTAAAATTTGTATGTTTGTCAAAGATTCTGGAGGCTAATTTTTAATGAAATGTTTTTTTATTTGTTTAGTATGAAAAATTACAAATAATGACAAAAGAATTTGAGCCCTACCGCAATTTGTGGTTGACAGTGTCTGATTGGCTACGGTGGCGTGAGAGTTGGCTTAATGATCCACTAATGTCAATCAATGCAGAAGATGTGGAAAGAAATGTCAACGAATCCTATAAAACAATGCACAAATCAGTGAGGTTGTTTCAGGAAAGTCCAGGTATAAAAACTTTCAGTTCGTTAGTATAAAGGATATTGCTTAAAGTTATGTTCTCATTACTATTACTTGAATAATGAGCTATGAAGATCATATTTTCTTGGTTGTACTTTGTCAATTTTTTAAGATGGAAGTGTTCTTCAGTCGTGGGTAGCACAATTTTAAGAGACAACATTTTGGTGAATGAGAATAAAGTTCTGACTTAAAATATTAAAAATTAGTTTTACAATATGTTAAAAAATCTAATCTTGTGAAAATATTTACTATTTTTACCATAATCTTTACAAATTAACAAAATTAGATAAAATTCTGGTGAATTAAAACATGTTTTATAGGATAGATAAGAGAAATTTTTGTGTAAAAATATTGTTTAAACTTTTGAAGTAATTTTTCTTATAATTTTCTTAAAAATAAACTTTTGGTTTTCTATGATTGATTTGTGACATGGGCACAAGGCTAAGTATACTATATTATATTATTTTCCTGCATGCAAAAATTAGGATTAAAAACTGGTCAATTTTTCATTTGGGACTAATTATATTAGTAATAATAATAATGATAAAAAACTAACTGAATAATCTTGTGAAAAAAGAAAAGTTAATGTTTGTTAAAATAAGGATTCTTTAAAATTCAATTAAAGTTTTGTGAAATACAAAGATGAAGACTATAGAGCCTGCATAATAAATATACACATTTTTTTAGAGTTTTATCATAAAATTTTAAGTGTTAGGTTTTGATTTAAAAGGAACATGACTATTTTTCTTTTTGTAAAAGAGACTTATTTCTAAACTACAAATAAATGCTGTGTATGTAAAAATAAAAGATAAGACACATGTCTGAATATTCTAGATAATAAAAACAAAATATCAATATTGAGATTATCTCCAGTGACACAAGGTTATATACCTATTCATTTGTCAGACTTATTGTAATTGTTTTATCGTATTTTTGTCTTTGATTTTAAATATTTTAGTTACATGAATCTGAAGTACCAGATGAATAAAATAATGACATTACTGATGAAATTTAAAAATACATTTCAGAATCTGTTTCTTTTTTTATTGTGGTTTAAAAGTCAACCAATTCAACATTAATTTTTTTATTGGACTTTTTCCAACCAATTCTCTAATAAATTATCCTACAAAAAGTGAATTTGTTTCTTTTTTTATGTTAATATGTTTGTTTTGTATAAATACTTTTGATTTTCATTTTAGGTGTGCAAGATGTTGCTGTAGAAATAAAAAATCAAATTGAAGAGTTCAAACCATTTATTCCATTGTTCCAAGGATTACGAAATCCAGGAATGCGGAACCGACATTGGGAACAAGTATAACTTTTCAAATATTAAATTCTTGTAATGTTACTTTGAATTCATCAAAAAGAAAATAAAGAGTAAAGAATAGTTAAAATCAACTGGGATAAATTACAAACAATAAATCAGTTAACAATAAGAAAATGGGAGTGGGACGTTTCAGCGTGGCTCATTTGGTGTGGCCAATTCGGCTAATTGACTGAATAATAATTTTTTTACTTTTTATATTCATTCTTTTTATTAATTCATTAATATTTTTTATGTTTTAAAAAAAATTTTTTAAGTTTAAAGCTTAGAAAAGTTAAAAATTGTTACATTTTCTTTGAAATTTTTAACTATTTTATTAAAAAACACTTTTTTTAGAAATAAAATATTAATACAAAATTAATTCAAATATTTTTAGAAAATGTATTTAAAAAGTCCTTTTATTACTTGAAACAGTTAGTTTACTGAATTCATTTTAAAAATGTAAACAAAACTTTGACTATCATGATGAAGAAGCATTAATTTGATGCCAAATCGTCCCATTGCCAAAATGCACCAAGCCCTAAGAAAATAAACAAAGTAGAAGAATTTTTATATTCTCACCAATTAATTTGTATCTGTAGAACTTGCTATTGCAGATACAATTTCTATATCTATATAAAACTGTCCTTGTAGACCTAGCTGTTGTATATAATCTTTAGGAAGCCATTTCTATATCAATGTAAATAAGTTCAATCATAATACTTCTGGGTTACTCAACTTTGATAGGTCATTGTGATTTCTGATTGCAAATCAATTGGTTCTTAAACTTGCGTAGTCCTTCATTTATTATCTATTTGGAAAGATATCTATATTTTAATCGACAGGAAAAATATATTATTTTTGCACCTGTATAACACAGAGTAGCACAACTAGTTATATCGAATATCAGCTGAGAGAAAACTTTGGCTTTGTTTCTGCTGCACTGCTAATGGGCTGAGACCAGGCTTTAAATTAACATAAATTCCAACAAATACGTCTGATGCCTCTGATTAACATGTTGCAGGAGTGTTTTGTACTGTTTAAGTGTGCAATCATGTGAAATAGAAGCTGAGGTATACCCATGTAAAAAGGAATGGATGACATGTCAGATAGGTACAGCCATATCATGTGGATTTTCAGAATTTCCAGTTTGATTTTTGATTAAAATAGAAATTGATTAGAGGTTCAATCAGAGACTTACCCCAATCAACACCTGTGCTTACATTTTAATGTCTTTGAATTTCTTTTAATGTACCTATTTTTCAATTTCAGGCAATTAAAAACATTAAATTATATTTTTATATTTAAGTGTTTGTTGTGTTTGCCAAGTCTAGCCATATGATATGACATATCATTATGACTAGATTTGGAACTTTGAAATATATCTGGATCAGGGGCGGACTGAGCCATCGATCAATCAGACCTGGTCCGAGGGTCCGGCACTGCAAAGGGGCCTGACTCTGACTCGGGCCCCTTAACTGTACATCATAGTGTGTGTTTCTCAGAGTCATGCGGACTCAAGTAAAGGCAGATCCGTAACCGTGCAAAAATTAGATTTGGACAAGAAATCACTCTATATGTGGCATTTAACTGTAAAAAATTGGGAAAGGGGGCCCATTGTATTTTCCACCCAAAGGCCCGTACTACTCTCAGTCTGCCCCTGATCTGGACTCATAAAATTTAAGAAAAAAATCACTCAGATTTATTTTTGTGTTTTCAGCTATCTAGTGATTTGGGATTTGCTGTACGACCAAAGTCTAATTTGACTTTTAGTGCATGTCTTGAAATGAATCTACAAGATTACATCGATGTCATTAGCAAAGTTGCTGAAGTAGCAGGCAAAGAATATGCCATTGAGCAAGTAAGTTACCAATTCCATAAATATATGTGAAGAAACTGATACAAATTATATTAAATCTTTTATTATACAGGCTGACCCTTTAGTGTGTATTCCTAAAATGGTGAATTTCTGCTGAATTCTTAGACTTGTAAGACTTTGGCAGTCAGGGTGGAGCAGTGGTAAAAGATTGGATTCTGGAATCGTATTACACAAGTTCAAATCCCAGTCAAAACCAGTGTATTCCTTTTCAGCTGTCTTAGGGAGACATGGCTCGTTAACCCGAGAGAGTAATTCACCTAGGTGTAACATTAACACTGATTCCAAAAACCTAGATGGATGAGGCTCGTCAACATAATGAAAGTAACTTATCTAGGTGATTACAGTGATTACAAAAGCCTATAATAAAGACGTAAAAATGGTCTTATGCCTAACTTGGGTTAGTGCTCAACCAAGTTGATATATCTTAGACTTGTAAGGATTCAAGATAACTATAAAGTGAATAAACTGGCCAAATCTGCACTTAATATAATACACCACAAAGAATTGAGAATACCATTTCTCAGTGACATAGCTAGAGTAATTGTGCACCATCCATCAGTTGTAGACAATCATCATGCCAAGTTTGGTCATGATTGGTTTGCGGGGTAGGAGAGTTGTATACACGCAAATACACACACGCACACACACGAACACTACTATTTTATATATATATATATATAGATGTATATTATGCTTCTACCTTGAGCAATTTTATATTTTACTTGTAGATATTTTTGAAAGTCTATAATAAGATTGAAACATTGCTTCATTTTAGGCTTTAGATAAAATGGAAAAAGAATGGGAACCAATCCTATTTGATGTCATGAGCTACAAGGATACTGGCACCTATATATTAAAATGTTCTGATGACACATCCCAAATGTTAGATGACCACATTGTAATGACACAAAGTATGTCCTTTTCTCCTTTTAAAAAAGCATTTGAATCTCGGATATCTACTTGGGAAAACAAATTGCAGATATCACAGGTAATTTTTAATTCTCATTGAATTTATCTTAAATTCTGAAATCTTTGTTGATTTTGAGTTCATTTTGTAGGCATTTTTATGGTTTTGTCTCAATTTTCTCCTTCTGCTTAACTGTGTAATCAGAAAGTGTTGTGGTGGAACACACCTTCCAAATGGACTCAACCAGCATCTATATAAACCGGGACTCTAAGAATCCCAAGCAGAGGGCTCTGTTCCGGAAGTTACACTACTCGCTCCGCTGGACAGTCAAACACTTCTTCACTTCTTATTTGTAACCTATTTTATATTTTTTTTGTAACCTATTGTTGTTTCTAATACATTTTTAACCCAAAATTGTGTTCTATCTTTATTGTGGCTATCTACGCCATAACAGACACACTACTCATTAACCCTTTGGCCTCTGAAAGGCAAATATATTGTCCTTGGTGACCTAGCTAAAAACATGACATGGCTGATATTTCGGCTCTGCATAGTCTTCTAATAGAATGGCTCTGATTGGCTCATTGGTAATTTTGCTAAATATATATCAGCTTTTTCCCTAGTTACTGCTTTTTACGTCAGGGTCCAAAGGTTTAATGATCTTGGTGTTAAAAATAAAATCTTTTTTGGTTCTGTATAGGAAGTTTTGGATGAATGGCTTGCATGCCAAAGATCTTGGATGTATCTTGAACCAATCTTTACATCAGAAGATATTAGCAGACAACTTCCTGTTGAAAGTAAGCGCTACCAGACTATGGAACGCCTCTGGAAAAAAATAATGAGAAATGCTAAGGACAACCCTCAGGTGAGATAGTTTTATATACAGTTCAATAATTATATCTTAATTAATGTTTTATTTGCTGTGGTTGTCACTGAAAAAAAAATTCACTTTTATGATATTATAAGTAGTAATACAAATTTTAAATCAAAATTAGTGTTGCATAGAACATTAAAAAATCATGATTTCAATAAAGATTTAAACTTTAAGAAAGATGCTTTGAAATTAGGGGAAGCCACTTGGGACAGTGATTAGACAATTGGATTTGCAGTATGTTTCTTTGAATCCTTGTCATTCTGTCATTTTCACATGTGGGCTAATATGCTTGGGAAAGGTATGAAACCCCCATTTGCCTCCAGGTATGGATTAAACAATGATTCTATTAACTGAGATATACATGTGGCTGGGGGCCCACTTATCAATTGCAAATTCCCATGAGACTCACCATTGAATTCCTGTGTGTTCAATGGTCGAGCCAGCTCAACCTCCAACAGGTCAGTAAGCCATTAACACACACACACACACACATAAAAACATACACATATACACACACACACACACACACATACATACAAACACACACACTTTGAAATTACTCATTGATTTTTTTATACTGAAAATTTGCTATTTTTTATTTGCTTTCTGTAAGTAATGAATCTCACTAATTGATTGAACACTCTTTTCACTCCTGCAGGTGATTTCCCTGTGTCCAGATGCCCGTCTTTTAGAGAACCTGAAAGAATGTAATAAACTTTTAGATCAAGTTCAAAAAGGACTAGCAGATTACCTGGAAACCAAAAGAAATGCATTCCCCAGATTTTACTTTTTGTCTGATGATGAACTATTAGAAATCCTATCACAAACCAAAGATCCAACAGCTGTGCAACCTCATTTGAGAAAATGCTTCGAAAATATTTCTAGAGTAAGTATCTTTCTTAAATAATTTCATTGCAATGGAGATTCAGTTTTTATCTGCGTATATCTCTGCAACTAAAATCCAAGATATCATTTATAATAGACTAGCAGTATAACCAGGGATTGCTTTTGCAACTCAGAAAATTTTAGTTATGGCCAAAAATAAGAAAAAAACACGATTTTTAACACAGCATCTGAATTTTTTAAAGTTATTTTCATTATTGAGCACTTGAAATGTGTACTGAAAAATGTCTATTAATATACAAATTGTCAAAAAGAAAACAGATTCATAAGTGGGCAAAATCAATAAAAAATACTTCAACCAAAGGAGGCATTTGATAGAGATTTGACCATAACTTCCAAACCATGTAGTGTATGTCCACAATTGACTCCTCATATTAACCCTTGTTATTTACACCAGTGTGAGCTATTTTGTGATGTTCAAAAGTGGTTTAGGTATCTTTTGGACCAAAAAAGTATGAAAATGGGACTATCTATGGGAGAGAGCATGAAGTGTCCTTGAAGCAAAAAAGGTATCCATTGACCTGGTTTAATGTGCATAGAAAATTTGAATGGCATAGCTTAAAAAATTTGGGTTGCATATAGAACAAAAATTCATCATAGACAGATAGATAGACAGATTGCCTAGACTGATAGATAGATAGACTTGGGTTGCATATGGAACAAAAATTCATCATAGACAGATAGATAGACAGACTGCATAGACTGATAGATAGATAGATAGATAGACTGCCTTTTATATAATGGATGTTACAAACTACAATGATCTAATGATGTTAACAGAGCTCTATCTTGTGAGTTTAACTGGGCAGATGCACCCTTAGTTTTTGGTAAGAAAGGCATCTAGGAGAAGGAAAAACTCTGAAGTAAAAACCTGAGGTTCATGTGGTCTGTGGCAATCACTTGCGCCGACTGTGTGTAATCAGCAGTTCTAAGAATTGTGGATGGTGCAACACAAGTCATCACCACTATAAACAAATCTCTGTGTGGTAGTCTGACAGCCATACATGATTGGATGGCCCTCATACGTCGAAATCGACGGGAGAGTCCATCATAACCTGCGTATAGATGTCTGTGATGAAGTAAATGCAGATTATATTATATCTACTTGATCGAGCACCAACCCAAGTTAGGTACAAGGCCATTTGTATGTGCTCATTATATCTCTGGGCTTTTGTAATCAGTTTTGCCCTTCACCTAGATGATATATCCACTTGGTCGAGCAACAACCCAAGTCAGGCACAAGGCCATTTATATGTGCTCATTATATCCCTGGGCTTTTGTAATCAGTGTTGCCCTTCACCTAGATCAGTTACTCTCCCGAGTTAACGAGCCTCATCTCCCCGAGACAGCTGAACGTGAATGCAATGGATTTGACTGAGATTTGAACTTGTGTAATACGATTCCAGAGACCTAGCTTTTCCCACTGCGCCAACCTCACTGCCCAAGTCCAAGGACATAATGGGCACGTAAAACTGGCCTTGAGCCTAACTTG
Source organism: Xipholeptos notoides (assembly GCA_036873565.1). Classification (NCBI taxonomy): domain Eukaryota; kingdom Metazoa; phylum Mollusca; class Cephalopoda; family Idiosepiidae; genus Xipholeptos; species Xipholeptos notoides. The sequence goes on along the minus strand of JAYKTE010244880.1, from coordinate 3,699 downwards.
GATTTGTGCTCCACCAAGTAGATAAATCCTCTTTGCCTTTCTTAACTCATCTAGATGAAGGGCAACACAGATTACAAAAGCCTATGGATATAATGAGCACGTAAAGCTGGCCTTTTGTCTAACTTGGGTTGACCAAGTATATATATATATATTTCGTATATTTATGCAGAATATCATTATTCAGACAAGTTTCATTAAAAAGAATTTTAGTTAGAGAACAAGAAAAAATCGAATTAAAAATATTGAAAAGGAAAATTAAAATTGTTTTTAATGAAACTTTTCTGATTAATGATATTCTGTGTATATATGCTATATTGAATTAAAAATATTAAAAAGGAAAATTAAAATTCTTTTTAATGAATCTGTCTGTATAATGATATATATATATATATATCTCCTAAATAGCTCAGATGTTTAAGAGTATTGAATATTGAAATGTTTATATAGTTTTAGCAATAGCAATATAATAAGCAAATAACATTATAAGTTCTGTTTGCCAATCAATGAATGGGTAAATAAGATTTTTGTGATTTCTTTACCGTGTGTCCCAAACATCTGGATCCATAAACTAAATTACATATTTTAAAGGAATGGAAATTTCAAGGTTATTTTAATAAAGAGAGAGAGTATACCAAAAGTTTGGATCCATTTGCAATAATATATATTTTTTGTCAGCGAGGTTGGAGCGTTGGGAAAAGCTTGGTCTTTAGATACGTAGTAGATGAGTTCAAAACCCAGTGAAAACCATCGCATTCACTTTCAGCTGTCTCGGACAGATGAGACTCGAGGTTGTAGCGTTGGGAAAAGCTTGGTCTTTGGATACGTAGAACATGAGTTCAAAACCCAGTGAAAACCATTGCATTCACTTTCAGCCGTCTCGGTCGGATGAGGCTCGTTAACTCGGGAGAGTGACTCATCTAGGTGAAGGGTAACACTGATTTAATGATGAGCACATAAAAAAAGGCCTTGTGCCGAACTTGGGTTGGTGCTCGACCAAGTAAGTAAATATCATATATATATATTTTGTATATTTAGGCAGAATATCATTATTCAGACAAGTTTCATTAAAAAGAATTTTAATTTTCTTTTTGTAAAAGAAAATTTAAAATTCAAGAGAATCATAATGAAAGAATCGTAAATCTAAGGTATTCATTTAACGATGCGGTTCCGATTCCCCCCAAAATACACAATTAACAATTCCGATTACAAGGAATCGTCCAATCACTAATACACACACACACACATATGGTAACTGCCACTTGTTAACAGAAGAAAGCCATCCCTCATATAAGGGTTGTTGGTATAGATAAAATTATGTGTTGTATACTTGTATGACACGTACAACACACTTTCTTTCCATTCGGCCTTTAACCAGTGACAAAGCAAGATGACTAATTGGCCAAATGGAGTGCAGGTTTTTTTATTAGAGTGTCCTTCTCCTAGACTTTATTTTATGAGCCTCATCTGTCTGTTAAGTTGAGGAAAAGTGTAAAATGTTGAATTGAAACAAAAAAACAATAGTAAATTCGAAATGGGGAGAAATGAGAAAATAGTGAATTTTCTGTTTAGTATTTAGTTTTTCTTTCTTTTTCTTTTTTTTCTTTCTTTTTTTTTTTTTTTCTTTTTTCTTTCTTTTTTCTTTCTTTTTTCTTTCTTTTTTCTTTCTTTTTTTTCTTTTTCTTTCTTTTTTCTTTTTTCTTTCTTTTTTCTTTTTTCTTTCTTTTTTCTTTTTTCTTTCTTTTTTCTTTTTTCTTTTTTCTTTCTTTCTTTTTCATTTCTTATTTCTCTTTTCTTATTTCTCTTTTATTTCTTTTTCTTTTATTTCTTTTTCTTTTATTTCTTTTTCTTTTTCTTCTTTTTCCTTTTCTTCTTTTTCCTTTTCTTCTTTCTTTCTTTCTTAATTTCTTTCTTACTTTCTTTCTTTTTTCTTTATCTTTTCTTCTTTCTTTATCTTTTCTTCTTTCTTTCTTTTTCTCTTCTTTCTTTCTTTTTCTTTTGCAATTTTTTTATATACGTACATTTTTTATTATCTTCATTAAATTCTTTTTAAGAATAAATAGATAAGACAGGATACCAACAAAAATGTAATTGACCTTAAATAACCCATAGAGGTTGATAAGTAAAAAAACAAAACAAAAAACAAAAAAAATTTTTTTTTCCCAGGGTCTCGAGTTGCTGCTGCTGCTTAAAGTGAAACTTGTTCGATGTCACCAATGTGTATTATTAGATGAAATGTTTTCCTTTGCAATTATAGTGTGAGCCATGATGATGTCATTCTGACACAAGGCTGTTTATTCTCATTATCTTGACCTTTGCAATCGCCACATTGACAAACATACAGAGGGGCGGAGGGGGGAGAAATTAGGGGAGCCTAGTCGAATGGGGAGTGTGGTGATGGTGGTGGAGTTGACTTGGAAATTCAATCAGGTTTTTATCTTCATTTCTTTCTATCTATCTTGTGCATAATACCCTCCACATATATATTATAATATCAAGACACTCGACCCAGCAACTAAGGTTCTTGTTAGAAAACAAGAAAAAAATAGAATTAAAGATTTTAAATATCGACTGCTTAAGTCTAGATTTTGTTTCAAAATAGTTTTGAAGAAAAGATTGATCTCTTAACGAGTAGTCATTGCAGTTGTTTTATGCTAATAATACAGTTTTTATTGAAATCCAAAAGTACGAATCTGACTATTCTCTTCATCCATAATATTATATATATTTTTAAGGAGTTTCATTGAGATGAGGCATTTTATAATTCAGGAATCTTTTTTATTAGCAGACTGTTGTCCTCATCTTGGATTAGGTGTTATTACACTACGTTTCGGCCAACTATCCCTCTGGCCTTTGTCGCGGTTAACCACCTGATGAAGGCCATAATACCTAATCCAAGATGAGGCCAACAGTCCGCTAATAAAAGATTGCTGAATTATAAAAAAAAAAGAAGATTGCTAATAAAAGATTGCTGAATTACCAAATAAATTGTTGGTTTTTTAAAGAATTAACCATCATCTTGGGGGTTTTTTTTTGTTTTTTTTTTTTTCTTTTAACCTTGATCTTTCTTTTACTGATTAGGGTGGCTCTGACCAAGGCATGCCCATCATAGTGTCCAGGGTGGCCCCCAATACTCCAGCTGACTTGTGTATACCTCGGCTAAATGAAGGTGACCAGGTTTTATTTATTAATGGACGCGATGTATCCCAACACACACATGAACAGGTAGGTCACACACTGAGATTGTCTTCACTCTTTTTATGCATTGGGGGACCGGTCCCTCCCCTCCCCTACCCTCCCCACTCCCCAATCAAGACTTTTTGCAATCAATCCGACCAATTACAATTTCCACTTGATCTAGAAATTTCCGAATATCCAGTTTTTCTCGTTTCTTAAACAAAATCCCGCAATAGAATAAAGTAAAATAAATTCTCCCCATATAATAACCTACATGACCTTTAATGACCACAAAGAAGGGTTGATAGGCCATTAAACGCAACCAAACCAAACCATTTCTCAAACCTCTTATTTGGCTGTTTGATAAAAGATCTCATTAATTTTATCCAGCCTAAATAATCTCTCTCTCTCCCCCTTCTCTCTCTCTCCCTCTTCTCTCTCTCTCCCCCTTCTCTCTCTCTCTCTCTCCCTCTTCTCTCTCTCTCCCTTCTATCTCTCTCTCTCCCCCTTCTCTCTCTCTCTCTC
>JAYKTE010244769.1:0-11911 GCA_036873565.1 Xipholeptos notoides | reverse complement strand
GATACCGATTGGACACGACTCGCTACCGAATACCGATACCGGCGGTAGATTTTTTCTACCGAATCCCAGCTCTGATACCTGAATTAACATATAATGAATTAGCATAACCAAAAATATTACAACAGAATTCTTGAAATAAAAGACATTTAAACAATAAATTGTAACAAATATTTGCACTAATTATTTGGCAAGTTTTATGATAGATCTCTTCAAGGTTAAAAAATAAAAAATTGAAAAAATAAATGAATTGCAATGTTCACCATTATAATTCTAAAACAGTCATTTTTTAAATGACATATGGAAATTTCTAAATAGTCCATTAATTGTTTTGTGTTTTAAATTTAAGCCAAATAATTTTAATTTAAAGTTAGTTTTGAATTACAGATATTTCTGGTTCTTATAATTGGTTGCTTTATCTTGAAAATTACTCTATACAAGTTTTTAATGACCCCCATTGTTTTTAGTCAAATATGAAGGAATTTTTTCAGTTTTTCCCGATAAACACTGCAAGTCAAATATTGAAAGCAAAATATCATTTTATATTTTCAATTCGTTAAAATAAGCAAAGGAAAAAAATCAAGGAGTCATGAAACCAAGTAAGTTATTCAATATTTTTCTCTTTCATACCTTCTTCATAACAGATAAAAACAAAACAATTTGGAAAAATAAGGAACAGGTGGTCCTTATTTTGCCAGGATTAGCAAAATACCCTAGTCATTTTTATTTACATTGTCTACACATTTTTTCACATTACATATGTGAAATATATACATATATATATATATATATATATACCTCCATATATAAAGTAGTAGCGTTTGTGTGTGTGTGTGTATGTATTTGAGTATGTATAACTCTCCTGTTGGTAGAGTCCAAACCAGTGGACCAATCATGACCAAACTTGGCATGACTTGGCATGATGATTGTCTACAACCAACGGATGGTGCACATCATTTGTCAAGGTTAAAGATCATCAAGGTCATGGTCTATCAAGGTCAAAGTATATCTATGTATATTCCCTGGTACAGCCCAAGCCAGTGGACTGATCATGATTAAAAATGGCATAAAGATGGTCTCTAACCAAGGGATGGTGCATACCAATTATCAAGGTCATAGTAAAAGTTTTTCAAGGTCATAGCCTATTTATGTATACCTTTCTACAGCCCAAACCACTGCACTGATCCTGACCAAATCTGGCATTATAATGGTCCCCCACTTGAGGATGGTGCACACAATTTTTCAAGGTCAAAAGGTCAAGCATCCTTTTTTCTTTCCCGCGTAAAGTGCGGGTATCTTTGCTAGTATACATATTCTTTTTTTAATTTCTATTATACAGAGTTTTCAAAAAGTTATTGTGCTCCTTTCATTGTACAGCAAAGAAATCATTTCTCCTTCTGTTGATCAGTCAAGTGAAGAACAACCAACTGGCTATTTTCAGAAAGATAGTGCAACAGCATATACTACAACACTTGATAGGGTTCTTTAAAAATTATAAGTGCACAGTAACTTTTTTAAAGTATTCTACAGAGTGGCCATAAAAACAAACCTTGATTTCAAATGCACATAAAATGATTCATTAAGTTCATAATCATACAAGTATTGTGTTTATAGTTGCACAAACTAATAAATTTTTGTTTATCTTTATCATTATTTTCAGGTTAAAATTTCTGTATGACATGCTAGGTGTCAGTTCTATCCAAGATGGCATACATCCCACAGCTGGTGTGTATTGAAGTTTGGCAAAACAAACAGTGTAACAAATGTGCAGCGTTCATTCAAACGCATCTATCATAAGAATCCACCTACCAACAAATCCATTTAGAAGTGATACAATGATTTCCTTGAAAGGGGGTGTATCTGTGATCAGAGAAAGGGACATACCAGCCACCTAGCAGGTTCAGAAGTTGTTGACAGCATTAGAGATGCTTATGTTTGCAACCCCAAGAAGTCAACTCGTGGATGTAGCCAAGAGTTACAAATTCCACATAGCACAGGGTTATGAACTTAATAAATCATATTATGAATATTTGAAAACAAGGAGTGTTTTATGGCCACCATGTATATTGGTTTTGGCACAAGGTTTCTCAAGAAGCAAGTGGTATAGCAACAAAAATTCTAATAAATGGATTTGAGACCTATAAATAGAGATTGTTCAAAGTGCTCCTCAAACTTCCCTAGATTAAACAAACAATAGCTACCAAACCAGATGTATAACAGAAACATAGGGAAGAAATAAACAAACATAAATAAAATACCATATTGGTATTAAATGACCCCTATGTGGTTGATATGCTGTAAAAAAAATCAATAAATCAAATTGCGCTTAAAATGAAAAAGTAAAATATAAAATAAAAATGCCATCTAAGCCTTTTCAAAATGATCTCTGTAAACAAAAAATACTGTAATGATAGCATAACTGACTCCCTAAGCTTTTTGAAAATGGCTGATATCATGTAACATTTGAAACATGACTAGGTAGTTGGAAAGCAGTGCAATATATATTTGTTAATCTTTCTTTTTGTGGAGATATTCCAAAGCTCATTTTTCCAAAAGATTTTCACTGCCAGTTAAAATCCAGCAAGAGAGCTCAACAGGAAATAATTCACAGATTATTCAATAAATAAGGGAAAAAATGATGATGAACCTATTGAAATTTTACACTAAATTAAGTGCCTTGTAATTTTTTGAACAAGCTTTGCAACTAAGATATAGCCTTTCAACAGACAAAGCAAAAACAATTCCTACTCATTAGAAAAGTAGGGAGAAAATTTTTAGTTATTTTTATATAAATTGCTTTATAAAATGAAAGAAAACAATGTTCCTCTGCCAGCATTTATCCCCCCAACAAAAATTTGACTTTTACCTTTATAGTGGACCCTAATATGCTATAATGTATATTTAGCCAGCTTTCCTAATTAATAGCAGAGTTCAATTAGGCTAAACCAACAGTGACAATCTTTATTATATAATAAAGACCATTGTGTGTTTATATATATATATATATATGTGTCAAATTCAAATAAGAAAGTTGTTCTACCTCACCATGTATTATTTGACTGTATTTGTGTGAAGGAGTGCTAAACAAAACATATGGATTATAGATTATTAGGGTCTTCCATAGTAACAAAATATTGATTTTCATAAATAGATATTAGCCAAGTTGGTGGTACACTGCAGACCCAATATAACATGGCCTGATATAACACTGATTTGCTTATAACACAGTTTATCATGGACCCCAAATTATTAAGATATATCTAAGGCAGTCACTGACAGCTCCCCACTATGTTCAATCATAAACCAAAAAACAATTTTTTTTTTCTAATTCAAAAGCTGACCATAGAAAAGTGATATATATCATTGAACAACAGAATAGACATCTGCCTTGCCATACTAAAATGGCAGAAGTGTAGGAAAGCATATGGTGGGGGCTGCAAGAAAAATTTAAGGATCACAAAAAATTTATTCACTCCCACAAACTTTCATTACCGCAAAGTTTGGTTTTCATTATATCACGGACTCACAAAAAGCACAGTCATTATTAATGACCCCCATGAAACCTGTTATATTGAGTCTGCAGTGTAGTTCTCATTTTTTGTAGAGATTAGCCAAACCAGATTGAAATCTTAATGTAATTTAAAATTCATATCTAGTAAAACCCCCAGAAGCAATAAAAAAAAAAATGGTTGTCCACTTCCATTTAAAAAAAATCAGTCTATATTCTGGGAAACTGTGCAAATCGGAGGAGAATGCCCTTCGGGTGCAGTTCTTGATTTAAGTCGCCATATTTGTTGGCGTACAATCTGATAAAGATTCCACTGGTGCTTACAGCCATCTGACGTTTCCTGAAAATCATAAGAGGGTCCCTCAATTTCCTCTTCAATGTTCAATTCTGTAGATTGGTAATGGTCTTTATGATCATTTGTATCTGGAGGGCCTCCATCAGCAGAAGGACGCCGTTGCATTTCAGTAAGAACAATGGAAATCTCATCAGGTAACATTTCTTCAGTGCTATGATTTTTCTTTCTGTACAAAAAACAAAAAAAAAAATAATTTCAAAGAAACAACTTGAATAAGTATTGGAAGAAATTGTAGTGTAACATTATCACTAGCACCTCAACTATACCATTACAAATTCCAAATGGGAATAATCAAATTCATACTTTAAAATAACCAAATTCAAAAGGGAAATAAAATTCAAAAGGAGAACAAAATTCAAAAATAAATAACTAAATTCAAATGAAAGAAAACAAAAAAAAATTCAGAAATGCATTAAAATTTAATGAGATTTCAAAAATTTACCCCAATAGGACAAACCCTCAAAAGAGTAAAAAAAAAAGAAAAAAAAAAGGTACCAATTTTTGCTGCTTATGAAGCAGGAGGAAACTGGCACCTTGACATTATAACCCCCCCTCCCCCAAAAAAAACAAAAAAAAAACTCTTTATTGCTGGTTAAAACAGGGAAATGTGGCCAACAATAGAGATGGAATTCATTCTTTAAAAATTTATGATGACCATAAAACTTTCCTAACTGATTGCATTAAAAGGAACTCCAAAGTTACTCTTGAAGAGTTAATAACCTAATGAAACCAATAATTTTCATCAGATGTTGTAAGGAATGTATTAGGTCACATTTGAATAGCTTGGTTTACAAGTTCAAACATGAAAAAAAAACCAAAAAAAACACTAAATTTCAGAACATTAAAAAGAGATAAAAGGATAAATCTAAAAACATCAAGATATGAATAAAAAATTTCGATTACTAGAAGACTGATGGATAAATCGGTTGAAACACTGTAAGACAATAATAAGGATGAGGACAATAACAATTGTAAAAATTATACCTCATCTCAAGGATTCCGAAAAATAATTATATTTATTGAGTTAAGAGAAAAAATTTTAGAGTGGATTTGAAACTATGCAATACAAAATGATCATTTTTTGTTTTTCATTAAAAAAACAAATTTTTTATAAAACCTCACTTTTAGCAGAGAGGTACAATTCAACAATATTTAAAGTTTCTCACAGTAGGTATCGTATCATAAAAGGAATTGATTCACAGAGAAATAGAAATTTATTAGCAGTGTGGTACAAACCAACCATACTTAGAGTTTCTTGCAGTAGGTATTGTATCATACAAGGAAGAGATACACAGAGAAATAGAGACTAACTTATTTATTAGCAGTGTGGTACAATACGCAATATTTACAGTCTCTCGCAGTAGGTGTAACATTCAGAGTCAATATTTCATATTTACTCAGTCCCTTTTTCATTACTGGCCTATGAAACATATGCTGTATTCGAGAGCCTCACTTTTTATACAACCAAGTCAATGAATGTCACACAGTAAGAGCCACGATACAAGTTTAAAAATCTTCAGTGAAGTTTATCAAAAGGAAAAAAAACAGCAAAAAAGAAGGTCTTACCTTTTGTGCATACAGCACTGAATAACAATGACTGTTAAGCACAATGTTAGGGCTATTGCAGTCACAGTCAAGCAAATAGCAAATATCACTTTCTCTGAAAATAAAAAAAACAAGAATTTTATTTTTTGCAGACTGTTATTCATTTCATTTATCGGTCAACCTGTATGAACCACACACTCCTCATAATTTTTTTAATTTTGTTTTTTTTCTATTTTTTCTGCAGAACATTATCGATTGAACACTAATCTACAAGATTATCCAAAAAAATTTGGAAAATATCATTATTTAAGGTTTTTTAGGGGGTGCTCGCTTTTACATACAACGCTATAGTAAATCAATCCCCCACATTGAAAACACTATAACGAAGGGTTTAATGTCCCTAGGGTTGTGAGAGGTAGGGGTTTGGAGTTGATTTTCAAAATTTGTTGGAAATTAGTGAAAAATTATTTTCTTATTTAAAACTTGTAAAACCTGTATGAAAATTTGTGAGAAGAGAATTATTATGTCTTAATTGAATATCTACAACAAAATGCTAAGAAATAGACTTTTCTTAGAAAAGATTCAGTCTCGTGTTTTCAATATGGGGGATCGATTTACTGTAAAGTTGTATGTAAAAGTGAGCACCCCAAAAACTTTAAATAATGATTTTTTTCCAATCTTTTTGGATAATCTTGTAGATTACTGTCTAATCGATTAACATTCCGCAGAAAAAATTGAAAAAAAACGAAATTAAAAAAATTCTTAGGGGTGTGTGGTCGACGCATTTAACAAATATGAAACATATGCTGTATTCGAATGACTATTTCATTTGAGTTCCCCTTCTTTAAAATCAATTGCCTTCAATGTGGCTAAAAGGAGCTTTATTAACCTGCCATGCACATAAATATGACCTTTTGCCAAATTGTGGTCCTGCATTCAACTTGATAAATAATTACAAACAAAAATTCACATTCTTTTTACTAAGATATAAAGTATTATATCCATTGACCCCGAAAAATCATCAACCTGCAATAGGGCACATAAGAATAACCTTATGTAAAATTTTGAGATCCAGAGTTCAATAAATAACAAGCAAAAAATTCACATTAAGTATTATATCAACTGACTCCCAGCCTTAGCAGCGAAGGTGGACTAATGGTAAAAGCTTGGATTTGAAATCGTATTTTAAGAGGATCAAATCCTAGTCAAAACCATTATATTCACTTTCAGCTGCCTTGGGCATATGAGACTCATTAACTCAGGAGAGTAATTCAGAATTATTTTTTGGGAGTTAGAAAATTTTTATTAGTTAAAAAAAATAAAAAAAATTTTCTATTTTTAAAACGAAAGAATGTGTTGAGTCTGTGCGCTATGGATGTCTTTAAACATCTATTTTATTGCTCAATGGATTAACATCCATTTGGGAATGTACTTTAACTACATTGTAGTTGTATTAGTTAAACCCCACAGATGTATATGCATCTAGTAAAAAATAACTCCACAAAAGATAATATGGTTAAAAAAAATTGCAACGGGCTGAAATCATTCTGCTATTTCTGTAAATATGACCTTGTGTAGGTATTTATGTCTAAGAAACAGTCTCTACCAAACTACTTTGACAATTTTTGGTCAAATTTAATAATTTAATAATAATCTAATTCAAATTTAATATAAGTAGTATTATGACTTGGGACAAATTCAATTTGGTTTTGAGCTGGAAAAATAGCTGCAAAGGGGTCAAACTTGAAAAATTGGATCGTTGTGGGTCCGAAGAATCCACTGTGAGGGAGCTACATTTGTCATGGAGGTGTCAGGCTATACAACTTCAGTTAAGTAAAATAGTTTTAGGCTTTCAAAAGTTTTCTTAGAAAGAATGAAAACCCAGGGAATTACAAAAAAGACAGATCAAAATGAGCACAAAAGGAGCATCAAAGCAACCCCCAAGGCTGGGCAATATTTTTATTCAATTGATAAAATTAATTAATTCATCAATTACAAGATGATAATATTCTCAACAATGATACAAACCTGAATGATCTGTTTTAAAAGGATCTGGCCGTTTCTTGAACAACGAATTTGGCAAAACACTCGGCAGAATTTTAGGTTTTACTGATAATTCTGATGTTGTAGTTTTCTCTAATTGTTTTTTCTGGAAATTTTGCAAAATTCTTTGGGGATTTACTGTAACAAATAAATTTCAAAGTTTTATTGACATAAAAGTAGGACTGAATTATCATCAAACAGTTAAATTGATCAAAAAAAATTATGAAGACTAAATATCATTTGAATACTGTAAGATTCTTATATTTTTTATATGTATTTCACACAACATTAACACAAACATTATACACATATTCCATTTAATCTAAACTTATATATAAATGGAACTTTGTTTATCTGTCTGTCTGTGTAAATTCGCTCCCTACAGACTCTGAAACAGGAGGGCTAATTTTCTTGAAAATTCACAAAGTTGTAGTTTATGTGTCGAATTACTAGTTTTTACACTCATTAAAAAAGATAAAAACAATTAATAACTTTTGTCTTTAAATATTGCATTCTTTTTTCACATTCATTTCAAACTAAATTCATACAAAACAAACTAATCTAATCTAGTGTATATGCACGTTACGCAGGAATTATTCTTGGCATTAAAAAACCAAAAAGGTTTGAAATTCCACTAAAACAAAACCAAGCCAAAACTACAGCACCATAAAATATTGTACTTACCTTCAATGCAACTGTAAATAATTCGAAAATAGTTTACTTCTCCACATTTAAAAGAATATATATTTGCAATACTTAATTTGCAATTGGTCTGTTTGTTGCACTCATCTGCCTTGAACATTGTTTCTGTGCAGTCCCCTGGAACCACAGCACTTAAGCAAGCACTCCATCTATTATTTCCATATTTAGCATCAATTACATTCACAATTTGATTTGATTTGCAGCTCAATGTTACATTTATCAACTGATCGTTGCTTTTATTAAAACAACGAAAAACTTTCTCTGAAAAAAAAATTTAAAAAAAGAGGACATTGTTTGAATTCATGTGATGAATTTTCATTTTTATTAATATTAGAAATAACAAGTTTTAAAAATGATTTAATAAATTTTACCTTCATGAATTGCATTCTTTTTTCACATAATTCATTTCCATTTCAAACTAAATTTTATACATTAATAAACGAAATGAACTAATTTAATCTGTAAATATGCTCGTTAGAAATACCAAGTTAAAAAAATAATTCAATCAATTCAGTCCAATCTTTCAACTCTGAAGCTTTAGCAGCTAAATTTCCAGCTCAAAACTGATTAAAAAGTATTCCTCTAACCCCATTTCAGCCATTCTAGATTTAAAATTTTATTCAAAATATTAAATAATAGTAGAGTCTTAGACAGACACACACCACTCTTTTTATAGTAAAGATTATATTTATCATTATTTGAATTTGTATATTTTTAATGCAGCTATAATCTGTATCGTTAAACTCACGTTTCAGCTGATTATCCTTCAGTCTTCTTCAGGTAATAACATTTTTCTATCCATGGTTAAGACCCAATCTGCACTCTGGTGTTTTTGTGCTACCAATCATAGAGCAGATTTGGTTGTGACTAGGAATGTAAATATTATCATCTGAAGAAGGCCAAAGTATTAATCATCCAAAACAGTGTGAATTTAACAATTATAAAAGGTGAGGACTATAGTCTGTATAATAAATATACAAATTATCAAACCTCATCTCAAGAATTTTGAAAAACAATTTCCAATTTGAATTCAACAATTAAGATGAAGACCATAGTCCGCATACTGATCATCAAGCTTTAACGCCATTATATTGAAGAATTTTCCCTCAACCTATTTGTATACCAATCCAAATCTGTCTAACACTTTTAATAGTACTCATTTGCCCACTGCTACCACTATTCCCAGGAATTTTTATAAAAAAAATGTCATATACCAACCTACATATTTTATTAGACAGAAAACTAGCACTGGAGTGAGTTTCGCAGTATTCCATTTTCATAACCACTAGTGAACTCAGAAACAAGGGAGCATCTGCATGCTAGCTGCATTAGTTAGGAATATTTTCAAATTCGATAAAAAACTACTATGACGTAGAGAAAATTTGAGGTGGACAAATAATTTGTAAGTTACAATAGTTAGAAATTAACACATTTTACAAGAGATGGCAAAATGGGACACTTATACCAGCGGTGTGTGAAAAACGTAGATTTTCGTATTTAGCCAGCTGGAGCAAGATAAGCAAAAGTGTTAAGAAGAACTATTTTATCATTCTAGCCATTTAAGCTGCTGCAGATTAGATAGTAAAGTAAGAGTCAAATCTGTCTTTCTTTGAAGTCAAGAAATTGTAACAAAAAAAATTTTTTTCTTTCAACTCAGAGAACTGAAGCTGTATATTTGTTAACGATTTAAGATTAAATCATGGTATCTACCAAACTACTGATATATGGGGTCTTCAGACTAGGGAACACTTTCTAATTGTTTTTAGCCGGAAAAACAACTGCTAGGGGTCAAAATTTTAAATTACAAAAGCAGAAATCAGCAATTCAGACCACCAAAATTTGCATAGCACAAGGTAAGAATTCAGACCACCACTTGGATAAGAGCAACCAATATTTCATTAATTTTAATTTTAATTGACATTTATAAGAGCACTTTCAGCTTTACAATACAGTGTAACCCGAATATAAGAGAGTTGTCAAAACCGAAGATAAAGTTTCTTACATTCGGGTTTCTCTTATATCCATTTCTAATTTGTATATAATTTAGACACAGGCTCTTAGGAATCGAATCCGCTATATCTCCAATATATATAGCCAATGAATGCTGATTGCTGACCTGGACACCTGGAACCGTAGAGACTCAACACCTCCGCCGCGCCGCACCGCTGTGCCACGCCTGAAGGATGGATGGCAGTTATTGCTGGGGATGTGGTTAAAAGACTCAGAATTCCTATCTGAGGTCGCGGTTAACCACCTGACGAAGGCCAGAGGAAGAGTTGGCCGAAACGTAGCGTAATAACACCAATAAAAAGACAAGGACAGAAACAGTCAAGGAGGGAGGGGGCCTCTCAATAAATTCCTAAATAAATAAGTTTGTTCTTGTTTAATGTTTTTCAACTGCAGAAAAGCAATACAAACAAGAAATAGACAGACACTAGCAGCAGCAGCACAGATTAAACTTAATCTTGATTCTTATTTTGGTGAATGTGTACTACTGTAGTCGTAGTCCCTATCGCCAACTTTCAACTTAACATTCACCTTTCAGACGTTGATTGTTGGGGAGGATTGGAGTTAGGGTTGAGGTTACGCTTTAGTCAAAACAATAAAAATTGAAAACCATTAGTGGATATTATTAAAAGTCTTAATACCATGAAAACTATTTATCAACGACAACTTTAAATATGATATTATTTCAAAACAGACCCGAATATTATCCCAAAAACGCAACATTTGAAAAGTAAGTAAAGTTGGATAAGTTGGCGTTGGCGACTATATTTACTTTTTTTTGGGGGGGGGGAGTATAGAGTAAAGGGGGGGCATACAATGTCACAATAAGTCCACAGACAGCAGTCAGTTACACAGTCACACACAAACAAATCATTCATTACGTTTTGCTTTTAGTTTTTTGAAAATAAGTAAATAAAAAAACAATAGTTCTGCCTGCCCGCCGAAAATAACGTATTTGAATTGATTGCCGAAAGAAAAGAATAAACACTTTTCTACACAAACACACCAGATACTCTAGTTTTAATAATGAATGTTTAAAAAAAAAAAATTGTTTTTCAGAACCCTCTTTTGTGAGGCAGAGGCATTTTTCATAGCATGATTTGTATATTTATACTTTAATTATAACCCCTATTTTGTTATAAAAATTTTCCAATGAAAGACACTATTTTTAGACAGACAGCACACAAAAACATTCGCTGGAGTGAGTGCACTCACTCTGCCTGCACTCACTCACTGCAGGCAGCTGCAGCAGTTTTGACTCTGACCAAGAACAGAAAACCTGAAAAAGGCCAAAAAGTAAAAACTAGCCGAAATACTAGTGATTTTAACGGGTTCGGTACGATTCGGCGTGGCCCATTCGGCGCGGCCGTTTCGGCGCGTGGACGATTCGGCGTGGTATCGCCGGTGTATAGTCAAAGTTTTGTTTACATTTTTAAAATTAATTCAGTAAACTAAGGTATTTTTCTCTAAATAAAAATAAATGAGATGGAAATGTTTTAATTAAAAATTAGAATTTAAATACGGCATTTTTCATTATGTTATATTTTTTTAACTCTAAATTGTTTAAAGTAAATAAGGACTTGTTAAATTTTATATTTTCTAAAAACATATTTGAATTATTATTCTTTTTAATATTTTATTTTTTTAAAAGTGTTTATTTTTAAAATAAAAAATTTCAAATTTCAAAGAAAACGTAACAAACAATAAAGTATATATATTTTTAATTCTTTTTTATACATAAGAAATATTTATGA
>JAYKTE010244658.1:0-11911 GCA_036873565.1 Xipholeptos notoides | reverse complement strand
CCGATCTAACTCTAAATTTCTCATTCTGTGACCTAAACTTAAAGTTAAAGATAAAAAGAGAGAAAAACAAATGCAAATACTCCCGTGGACGTCATTTTTTACCCAAGCACGTTTGGTTATTCGGAATCCTTGGGATGATGCTACATAATTTGTACAACTATTTTTTGGACTGCTGTCCTCATCCATGTTATTGCGGTCTTCACCACGTTTCGGCCGAATAATGGTATCTATATAGATACCATTATTCTATTTAGCTATGCAAGAAATAACACAACTACGTTTCTAAAAACTTGATCACGAAAGAAAAGCGTTTATCAAAATGATTATCCCCGTCATTAAATGACCACAAAAAACGAAAATGCTATCATAATTAGATAAATATACACAATTATGGTTCATTAAAGCCTGTCATATTTATACATGTTTGATTTTCTTAAATCCAAGTCTGGTAAATTCTACGTAGTACAAAATAGTTTAAGATATTTATTTCTATCCTATTAATAATAAACTGTACTCAAAATAAAAAGAAAAGACCAAGCCTTGATATCAACGCATTGATCAGAATCTAGCTGCTATATTAAGCTATCAATCAAATAATTAACATATTTTGCTAAAGGCAGTTTTGCTGCGAACGCTGTTAATAAAAAGAGAACAAACAACAAACTCTATTGTTTCATGCTCATTGTCAACGTAGAACGCAATCAGTGATTAATGACCTACAAATAACGAATCGTTTAGTTATTTATTCAACTTACACTGACACAATAGAAAATAATGGCTGATCTCTGTGACTTCAAAACCTAAATGTGTGTAATATAAAACAGGTGTGATGGACTCCGGCATTAAATAACCACTTTTCTGAAAATCTGAGGAATGTTTGTTACACTTCTAAAAGCACAATGAGAACGAGGATTTTGAGGCCGTGAACACACAGATAAAAACTACGGGATGTACACATACCCTGGAAGCAGTATGAAGGTTCTAAAGGCATTTTACAATTGTTATGGTAGAATTGATATTTGTTAATAGTCTGAAAATGTTAACTAGAGGGCATGTTTTTCTGTGTCATTTATATTACAATTCTTCTACGCGCTCTATCTGATATTGATATTGAGCACTTTAGTTATAAATATAGGCAACTTTCTCTATAGTTAGTTAATTAGCTAGTTAACGCCCCGTGACCCTTCTGAATGAAAATGACATATTCCCACTGCTAAAGAACAAATTGTTCCAATAGACTTCATTAGTACGAGTGGAGCACCATTTGACCCCCCTGGATGAAAATGGAATATTTTAACTGATTAGTACGAACGTGACGTCATTTGAATGAAAATGAACTATATCATTTGCCAAAGAAACAATGTTCTAAAGCTACCTTATTAGCCTTTGTGTCACTTATAATGAAATAAATGTTGTTTAAAATTCTTTTTACGTATCAAAACATCTACAGATTTAGAGAGAGAAAAAAACAAACCAACCAACACTGTGTATACGTTCAAACACCCCTACACCAAAATGTTGTGTATACGTTTTGAGGTATAGTTATCAATTCTCCAAACGTATCACAGACTTAGGTGGGCTATAGTAGTAAGAACACATATAGTATTAACAAAGGTAGAACCGCCAAGACAAGACTTTCTCCTTCATCTTGACTCCTACTTTTTTTTATATCTACCTAGACAGGTGGGGAACTCCACCTGGGATAGTGGATAGGCAGTCGGACTTGGAATCGTAATACGTGAGTTCAAAGAACAGTCGTTCTATTTGTGCTCATATTTAAACTAATATCCAAAGGAAATGTGTGAATCCCAACTCCAGCTATGGTTTAAATAGGGCATTTGGTATTATTAAAAAAACTACCAGCTGACAAAAAGAACGTTTTTTAAGAATGATTATTCGAGGCAGTAAATAACCTAAAACGGTTGATATACCTTTAAAAAAGCAAACAAACCTAGTCAGCTTTTTATATGGGAGGAAGAGTTCATTATCATAAGCATATCCACCATAACACTCAGATATTTATTTTAAGTTTTTTAGACAAACCAATTTCAATCTCGAGGAAACAAATAGGTTATACCCAACTTTACGTATCCGTGAATTTTTTGGCGGGTCCAGCTAGCTAATTAATAATAGACTAAACAGTTTTAACTACAACCAGACGTGAATGACATTTCGTGTTGGAGTTATTTCTCATACACCGGGATTGAATTGTTCTTGCTGAATTCCTAGCTGGTCATTTTTAATTCAATTAATATTTATTCGGTTTCATTCCCTTCCGGACAAAACTCGCCCGTATTTTATAAATGGTAACATGTTATTCAACGGTATAAACAATGTGAATAAAAGTTGACATTTCAATAGCATTTATTGGGATTATCCGGTTCAAAACAATGTCAACTGACTGGGTTATCAATTTATTCAAATTTCCGTGTTTGATTCTCGTACATTGTTCGGGCTAAGTACCCAACAAAGCCAGATAAAAGTACTAAACAAGAAACTTGACAGAAGAAAGCGCTTTTTTTTTTGGCGCTGTAATTTGATCTCTTTGTTTCATTCTGTGCCTCTCTATTTTATTTGACTTTCATTCCAATAGAAAATATACTGATTGAGTTACTGAGGAGTGTTTAATTTAGTGGTCTTTAACACATTTTTTTCTCTTAAACGGACCTCTCTCTTGTTCTCTCTCTCTCTTCCTTTTTCTATTTGAAATTATGCATGCCTCTCTTTATTTGTACGAGGGACCTTTCAAAAGCAATGCCTTCTATTTTTATTCCGCCCGAATGGATCAGAGGGGATTACAAAATGGATCGTTATAATGGCTGTTCTTATGCATTCATGGCCAGAAAATTTCATCTCTCTGTGTTTCTTTTAATAGAGACTGATGTTTTAAAAGGCAAAATGTGAATATCTGGTTTCAAAGCCCAAATCGTAAATTTCAATTTTTTAGGCAAATCGAAACTAAAAGTCTTTTAAAAGAAAAATAATGATAACGAAATTATTCGTTAGAAAACACTTTACTATTGAATCTATGTCAATTGCAAAAATATGACCAATTTTTTTCTTCTTCTATTCTTTAACTAGATTTTCCAGTTATTGTTGTTATTATTATAAAAAGCTTACTGCTTTACACCTAGTAGTATTTTTATCAGTGTCAATGCGGCTTTCTTCTTACTTTATTCCACTTCTTCTTGTTATTCTACACATATGCTGTTCCCATTTTCCCGATCAATTGATAACTAAGCCAACTGACAAATCCATTCAAAATGGCAGTGGTTGATATCATCTGATTTGATCACGATAGTTTGGTACCCATAAGCGATTTACCATGCAAACAGTTCAGACTTATACAAAAATAACAGATGACTTGATAAAAATCAGCGTTAAACAACTCATTTCAATTTATGGACAGGGGGGATATATTTCTTAAACTTGATTCTTGTCTCGTAATATTATCTCTTTAGAAACAGAATTTCAATTTACTCGTCATGAGCTGTGATTAAATACATAATGGTTACTGATAAAAAGGTCATCGCTTGTCTTATTTGCAGCTCGTTTCCAGCGGTGAATATCATTGAAAGAATACATGAATAGATATCCAGTAAACTGAACAGTGCGATAACATAAACAAATTTTGAATACATTTCCTAGTTCAAAGATAAGGCAAGTTTCTGACGATAGATTTTAGTCATTGCGAATGAGTGCTAAAATCGATTGTTGATAGTCTATGATGTAATTATTCACGTTCATGAATATTTCAATAGACAGCAAATGAAGATAAAACCAACACTTGGCGAGTCTTGAATGGGCGTTCTTATTGAATGTAGCCAAATGTAATGAGGTGGTCATGTTTATGTATAACTTGGAAGCCTGTAAACAAACGACAAGATGTTGGTGCAGTTTAATTATTAAATAACAGAAATATCATTTCTAGATAAAAAAAAAAAAAAATTATAATATCCTATAATAGGTAATCATCAAAATGCAAGATTTTTAAGTGTTGTATGTGAGAGAGAGGGTGTTGCTTTTAAATTGAACAGATTGGATCTAAATATGAAGGGTTAGGGTAATCGGTACTTGGTCTCTCACATATTCTATGCATGAAACTGGTTCTCAATGCATTTGCTATATTTATACTGGTATAAAGTGTGTTTAGGGTCAATCCATATCATACCCAGGCGGCCAAAAAACGGTTGATAAAATCTTGTCTTGAATCCTAGTAACAGACCACAAGACTTGACAGATTCAAAGGCACATTTATTTCTTCTCTGCTTGATCTTCCGTATGACATCACACTTTCAATAAAATAAGAGTAGCTATTGTCTAACACCACTAATAGTTAATGAATCCACTTTTGGGTGATACTTTATTTACGTTAAGATGCTGTGTCTCGCTTTAGGTCTAACAAGAAGCGCTGTTCTCTGAAAATGTGGTCAAATACATCTTTATCAATTTTTGAAATATCAATTTAGGCTGTAGGTCAAGACTTCAATGTCACTCTAGATTTTTCTTTGTGACCTACACTTAGAGTGGAAGAACCAAAATAGGTAAAAGAACGCCAAGACTACCTTGAATATCATACAGATTTTTTCTAAGCACTGAAGTTGCACATCTGTGAGAATTTATTAGCGCAAAAAAAAAGATCAAAATGCACATAAAAGGAGCATCAAAGCAACCCCAAGCAAAGCGGGACAATATCTATAGAATTCTATATTTTTGTCTCCGTGGCGAAAATCTTAGGTGCGATTGAACTATTAATCACAATGAAATATATATTCTATATATTTTTGTCAAATATGGAAAATAATTTTTAACTAGTAATTATATAAGAAAAAAAATGTAATTTTTTTGTTATGCATACATTTTTTTTATTTTTCCTTAAAATATAACAAACATAAATGTATATTTCTAATTTTTGATATTAATTACTTTTCACTTTCTCTTTTCAGTTCCACATGTTTGTGATCAGCGTGGATCGAGTACTCCAGGCAATAAGTCCCTATCGATACCTTCAGCGAGTCAATGCGGTCGGTTGTGGGATATTGCTCGCTTTTCCTTGGGTCGCTACAATACTAGTCACCCTACCAATGTACTTTGTTGGATTTGAATCTAACAGCACAACGCAATCTACCATCAAACTACATATGACTACGGTAATAAACAGAAAACACCCAGCTGGTGTGAGTGAAATCCCTTTGCCATCAGCAAATCCAGTTTGCGGTTCAGCCCTGATATCACCGGCCAACCGTGCATTTCACTTGTTCACCTTTCTCATTTGCCTATTTACAGTGTTTAGTACGATTATCGTGATCTACTTTCTGTTAAAATCTCGTGGATTACAATCCTATCGTCTGCTGACCAGCGTTGACCGGCGATCGATACGCAATTCTTTGACAGCTGGCATTGTAGTCAACATGGCATTTGCAGCCACCATGTTTGTTTTGAAATGTTTTCATCAGTATATAATGGACAACGGCTACTGGGGACACGACCAACGTTTCTGGATCTCATTAGACGTTTTTGCCTATTTGGCGATTACTAGCGCTGGGATTATACCGATTCTTTGGTTTGTCGACAGTGACATCAGGAAAGCACTGAACACGCTTTGCCGAAGAATCATTCCAGAACCATCGGAAGAAAGTAAATTGGCTTCAAAAGCAAAGCGAGATTCATTTGAACTCATAAATGATTGAACAATGACCAAGAACTAACTTATTTAACGACATATTAGAAATAAGGCCCTTTGGTTATGATCGAGCGACTTTGGCTACAAAAACTGCAAACGAAATATGTAACAAACACATGAAAAGTATCAATCGTATATTGTAGCCGCTTAAACGTTTTGCATTGTGAGCAACGAACAAATGACAGAAAAACAGACCCTGGTGTTTTTAATCCATAAAAACTATATTTCTTTAAATCCGTGTGGATTAAACAACTAATTCATACAGTCTCAACTAAAGACTAAATGGCGTATAAATTACATAGCATTAATAACTATTCATCTTGATATAAATCAAAGCGCAATTTTTTAAAGTATGAACTACATGTATATGCATATAGTTGTATGTATATAGCTCTTTCCCTCTCTCTCTATCTATCTACCGATATATAATGTGTATATACTTAAATGGAATTTAAATTCCGACAGTATTATAAATGAAATTTTACCGTATTATTTTATGAATTAATATCATTTAATAATTAACAATTTCTAAATAATTTATTGATATCAATTCATAAAATAATGCGGTAAAATTTCATTTATGATATATATATATATATATACCGTTTTTGAATTTATTTATATAAAACTAGCACCAAGATACTCGAAAACAACGAAAAAATCATCAGAATACAGAATTTTGTATGTCTTTGTGTATATATATATATATATATATATATATATATATATGTGTGTGTGTGTTTGTAGTAATAATTATCATTTATAAAGACAACTGAACGCAAATATAGTTTAATCTAGCCGATAATATGGTGTTTTGTTTCATTAAAACCACTTAATATATATGTTAATCGACATTCATAGATTTTTTTAAATGAATTTACAACATAGGCTGTGGATATTTGATACCTTATGACCTGTAAATATGTTTTCAAACTTTATTCGCGGGGCACAGCATATCAAAATAGTTACGGCCTACCTTGTAAATTCATTTAAAAGGTATTTGAATGGAAATCAACATAACTTGGTAACTTGAAGTAAGAACAACTCTATAGCATTTCAACTATATCTGTGATCTGTTGTTTTTTATAAATTTTAATTTCTGTTACACATTATCAGAATCTATTTCCCCTTTTCCCATATAATACACATATATATATATATATATAGGAATGAACCGTATTTATTATTATAAATATATATAACGATAATAAATTTAATAACTTGCATATAGATCTATTTCATTCTTATTTGAAATCATCAGCGCAGCATAAGCAGGTTGAACCCATAAGAATGAAATAATTCTATATGCATGCTTTACATTTTTTTAGCGTTAGTTATATTTATAATAATAAATACGGTTTATTCATTCATATATACTTGTCATAATTGAATTTTTTTAATATTTATATTAAAAGCATTTCTTGCAGAGTAGGAAAATGGTTTAACATGTTTTTATTATAAGCTTGAAAAATAAAGGTACAAGATTTAATTCGAAAATGATCAATTTACAAAGAGCATAAAGATTTAATTTAAATTGAATCTAAAAATTACCTTGGATTTATTTTATGTAATGTACATTTTGTTGCACTTTTAAAAAACTAGTTTAGTAGAAAATTCTATACGAGGTGCATTTAATAATTTTCCAGATATTTTTTGTAAAGGCCTTTCTATTGATAGTACACACATGTAACTCTAAACCCCTTCGAAGTAATCTCCGGTCGCAAGGCATTTGTTGTACCGTTCCAACTTCCAGGGGGCACCATGGAAATCTCTTGTGTGGGCTTGTCAATTATCCTTGTCACAGCGACTTTCATTTCCTCAATTATATCATAATTACGGAATAAACAAAAGTCACTGGGAGCAAGGTCTGTTCTATAGGGAGGGTGATGGTCAAATAGTCTGTCACAAGGATGAAGATCTCTGAGCACTCTTGGGACAAACTTCTTGCATATCCTCTGCATCTTCAGTTCCTCGAGAACAATTGTATGCATAGTTCCCTCAGTGACATCAAACTGTGCAGTTATTGTCCTTATCAATGTAATTCTTTATTTGGCCAATGAACTCTGGTGTTCCAACTTCCTTACCCTTCACACACATATCTCATCATCCCTCACAGATTCCTTGCCTTCCTTAAATTTCCTATACCACTCTAAAACTGATGCTAGATGCATGTAAGATGATCAAAAAGCAGTCTGAAGCATTCCATCCGTTTTTTTTGGGCATCTTTTTCAAAGTTTTATTGCTAATCTTCTATTATCATTATTACTATTATTATTATAGAGGGTCCTCACGTCCAGATTGCATTTTTGAAATTCCCCAGCTGTGACAGCCAGGCTTTAGTGGGGTGTATTCCAGTTCCTGATGTATCTGTTCATTTGAACCTGAAATCAGAATAATTGTTCAGTCAACTAAGATTTATAGCAATAACAAGGAATTTTTAAGAGTCTACGACTATTTTAAATGTATATACAAAACATGCATAGAAACGTATCCAATGCATTACGTATCTATACCATAATAGATAAATTTATTTTTCTAAAGTGCAACAATGTAATGTTTAGATTCTTCGTGTTCTGTGAACGGAGGAATGAACAAATAAAGTGCTCGATAATGTAATAGAGCTATAATTTGTTCAGGTTATAGAACTTCCTTCCTGAATATCTCTCTCTTTCTCTCTCTCTCTCTCTCTCTTTCTCTCTCTCCCTCTCCCTCTTTCTCTCCCTCTTTCTCTCCCTCTCCTTCTCCCTCTCCTCTCCTCTCCTCTCCTCTGTGTGTGTGTGTGATTGTTAGGTCAATCGGTAAGACTGTCGCCTGCTAACAGAAAAGTTTTGGGTTCGAATCGTACCGATGTCCGATATTTTTTAATGTTTTTTTTAATATTAAATTTATCTATTTTTATTATTATTATCATTTCTATTTATTCTATATTTTATTTATTCATTAATTTTTACTCTATTTCTAATTAATAAATATAAATAACTTATAAGTTATTTAATAATTAAAAGTAAAAGTAAAAGCGGGCGTAAATCATTCTCTATTCATTGGTATATTCGAAAGTTTGTTATCTCTAACCAAAGAAAAATAATTAATTCAAAGATTTAAAGGTATGTCTATTTTACTGTTTTTCATAAAACAATATATATTTTTTATTGATAATCTGAAAGAAAATAATAATTATTAACATTTTCAAAGAATTTCACACTTCAAAACACAAAATATAAAAATTTAAAAGGCATTCAAAATTCGGATTTTCAATCTCGGCTTGAAGCAAAACTGTTGTCCTTTTTTTTGTTTTGTTTTCTTTTTCTACAACTTTAATCTTTCCCCTCACACTTTTAATATGCACCCAAGCTTTAATTTTATAAAAGGCAAATAACGTGACAGAACAAAAAGAAGACTAATTTCTTTAGAAAAAAAAAAAATTTATATATCGATTCTGAAAAAAAAAATTACACCGTCATAATTTTCATTTTTTATTCAATAATCGGTGAAAATTTCATATTTATTGGATAATTATATGATTTTTGGCAGATTTTTAAGGGGAGACACTATCAAAATACCGATTTCCCACCCTCTCAACCGTGGTCGTGCCTAAATAAATAAAATATGAAATCATTGAAATGACAAAAATAAAAAATAAGTTCTGGAGACTTAAATATATTATTCATGAAAGAAGGCGGTAATGAATGATAGAAAAATTATTTTTAAAAATCAAATAAGATTATTATTAACCCTTTAAACACTAAAGAACCGATATATCGGCCCTGGCGACTTAAGGCAAAAGAAGACACAACACACACACACACACACAACGTAACAATATCTCAACCTCCAACTTTGGACCCTGACTTATGGACGTGTGTCAGAAGCAGAGCTGAATCATTGAATTTCTCCATGCAAGAAAATTAAACCTGTGCCTGTTGAACGTTTACGAAGCCGATGCAGTTATGAGATGAGCTAGTCGGAGATGCGACAGATATGAGTGACAAATCGCGAGTCTTGATAATTGCTGGCAAAAGTGAAATTAGAATGATGTAGAAAATAAATTCTGGAGCACAAAACCTCACTTGTTTTAATTATAAAACTCCCGTTTTTGTTGCTCTTCAACTTTCAAAAACTCTTGGAATGACACTCGTAGGACACAAAGAAACAATGGCAATCAAGGAATGCAGCTTCATGACACCAGCTTCCATAACAAATAACTATAACTATGACCAATAAAAACAAAACAGTACATTAATGTCTAATAGTACATAATAATAATAATACATTACGTATAAATACATAGGAGTGTCGAATTACTTCTAAAATCAAAAAGAGATAAGCCTTTTTAGCAGCCTTGTGCAATACTTTATAGCAGGGACGGACTGAGCCATCAGTCAATCGGACCATGCTTGAGGGCCCGGCACTGCAAAGAAGCCCGCCTGGTTTCCAATAAAATTATCAAGAATTTCCTTGTTATACACTTTAATACATGCATTCTGATTCAGGTCACTCCGCTTTGCCTGCACACCATGATGTATATTTAATGGCCATAGCTGACTACCGGACATAGTTAAGCGAATATGCACCTGCTGTCTCTACATGTGGCATTTAACTGTAAAAAATGGGGAAAGAGTCCCCATTGTATTTACTGAAAGAATGTCCATAACACTCTTAGTCCACTCGTGCTTCATAGCCATCCGATATTTCATCGACCTTTGCTTTTTTTCCTTCAAACACCTTCCAAACAAGTCAAAACTTTAATCATGATATTCTATACAATGTCAACAGAAAGTGCAAGTTATCTTATATAAACTTGCCCTAAAATAAAGTGTAACAACTAATAAGATAACCATGACGTTCCTTATTCACTCTTCCTCACTCCTTAAAAAAATCAATCGTTTTCTTTGAAATAAAAGTTACGAAAAATAATCTTTAATAGAGTAAAATAACACCTTAAAATTTTTGACTGGATATATGAAGCCATTGCATCTGTTATGTATTTGCAATTTGCAAAGGCCATCCATATGCTATTAAGGCGGTTTATAACATAAACTGAGGTTTTGCGTTATATGAATTAGTTTCAGAGGGTTCTATACTTAATAAATGTCGAGTCAAATCTACCATTTTCACATATAAAATATGCCATGTTCTGAATATGAATATTATAGACTCCTTGGAATTGATCAGTAATACAAAAACAATCCAAAAAATGCAACTCTAAAAATTGAATCCAATGATGATGATGATGATTATCATAATAATAATAACAACAAAAACAACAATAATAATTATTATTATTATTAGTTTTTATGTCACTATTATTTGAAACTTAATCATTTTTATCACCTTTATAATTCATCATAATGGCTACGTTCATCAGTTTTATCATCAAAATTATTTCATCATTTTATTGATCATTATCCTCATCATCATAATGATTATTTTTGTTTTACAATCAATATTCCCATCACCATCATTATCATCATTATTATAATTATTATCATCATTATCATCAATATTGTCATCATTATCACCATCAATATTACTATTAATATTACCATTATTATTATTATCCTTATTATCACACCAATCACCAGGCCCTTGCGCACCGGCAACCAGTGGGTTCCACTGGGTCAGAGTGACAACAAGTATTGTAAATGTTTTTATACAAAATTAAAACTCATGATTTGTTGTGATGTCGTGTAAAGTCGTTTTACAAGAGCAATTACATTAAAGTTTGGATATGACTTTTCTTTCAAAAATCGATCGATTGGTTGTAATTGTTCATTAATGCACAAAGGAAATCGATTTTTATCGGGATTGTTTGTTTTCTACCTTTTTTTTGTAATGAAAACAGAAAAAAACTTACCACGAACAAACAAAACCATTTCAGTTTATTTATTTGTTTAATTTTTACAAAAAGTCATAAAACGATAACTATTACTATATTAATAGTAATTAATTTATTAATTTACGATTTATTTATTAATTTACGTTCCCAAAACGAAAGATTACCTAACTTTCAATCCAGCAAAGATTCTCATAACACTACACTAGTGTTTGGTCGTAATAGTAAAATCAAATATAAATAAATCGCGGGGAAGTCGATTTGGGCCAATCGGTAGGCAGTCGGACCTCGAAATCGTAGTACGCGAGTTCAAATCCCAGTACTAATACTGTTGGGAAAGGTATGAATCCCCACATTCCCTCCAGCTATGGGTCAAATAGTGTAATTTGTGTCAT
>JAYKTE010244547.1:0-11912 GCA_036873565.1 Xipholeptos notoides | reverse complement strand
CAGGCTACCCCCGTAGTTTGAATAAAGGGTTAAGTTCGAAATTCTGTAATTCCCGATTACGACAAGAAGGTTCCCAAAGTTCGATCACATGAAGACGGCAGGAGGGCGAATTGGACGAAACGTTGTGAAGACCGCAATAAAATGGATGAGGACAGCAGTCTGAAAGATACTTGTACAAATTATCAAGCCTCATCCCAAGGATTCCGAAAAACCAGTGGATTTATTATATTGCTCACAATTGTATTTGTTCAATTCTGATTTAATGCATCAGAATGAGCATAAATTGAACCCAGCCTGCATGGATATTGAATTCAGGATATATAATAAACGTTCACAACATTTGGGAATCTGTGGATTATAGTTAATGAAATAGTTATCATTTTGATTTAAATCTAAAATATTTTACTTACATCATCATCTTTCAACTCTATAGATCCAGTACTCAAATTGGAGTTGTTTTCTGAATGTGACACCTGCAGATTGTGTTGCGTTTGTTGTACTGGTGTTCCCTGTGGTTGTGGTTGTGATTGGCCATGTTGGTTCAGAGGCTGAAACTAGAAAAAAAAATAATGATAATAAAACTAGTAGCACTTGACTGTTTTCAATAGAAATTTTTAAATGGCTACTCTAACATTCATAACATATAAAGTTACAAAATGAAAACAATAAAATATGTTCGATCCCATAAAAATTAAGCCTTGAAATAGTAATTCTCAAAGTTTTCCAATAGCTGATTTGCAAGAAAAATGAATGAAACTTGCTTGACCAAGTATCTGTCATATCTAACTCTGTCAATAGATATGAATCAATTTTATTTGTTT
The DNA here is from genome assembly GCA_036873565.1 of Xipholeptos notoides. NCBI lineage: Eukaryota > Metazoa > Mollusca > Cephalopoda > Idiosepiidae > Xipholeptos > Xipholeptos notoides. The sequence goes on along the minus strand of JAYKTE010244547.1, from coordinate 11,091 downwards.
CTTTTAATATTTTTCTCACTTTTTATAAATTTGGACAAAAAACACACAGAGAAAAGACTTAATATTTTAAGGAAAGAGAAAAATCCAACCCAAAAAATACAATCTATTATTTATTAATAAAAGTAAAATTATAAAAGAACAGATTCCATTTTAGTTTTACAATTCTGACAAATTGATTCCTGTTCTTATATTCTACCTTTAAATAAAATGTCTAGTAAATTCATAAAGAGCTATTTAAGAATATTATGTGAAAACTAAATATGTTCAGTTTGTATTAGGTAATAATTATATAACTGAAATTTATTTTTGAGATAATAGTCTATAAAATATTCTGTTGTTGAAAGTCAGTTTTCTACCAAGTCTATCCAAAAAATAAGTTCAGCTAGATATTAATTTGGCTATAAGAAAAGGAAGAATTATCACACTAATTTTGATTTGAAAAAAAAAAAAAAATTAAAATCATAACTGAGAATATACAGAAAAAATGATCCTCCTAGATATTGATTTATTATAGAAAAATATTAACTTGGTCTCTCAAACCACTTCTCTGCTTCCATTATTCAGTTCAAATGATTAGAAATTATTAGAAACAATTACAATAAAAACATTGAAGAAGAAAAAAAACCCATAAAAATAGAAATTTCTTCAGCAACAAAGAATTATTTTGACTCAAGAAATGATTTTCAACTAACACACCAACACAGTCATATTTGTCGTATTAATGAATCATGATACATGAATCAATAATCGGATGATGATCTGCGTTTGATGGAAATATTGTATCTTCACTAATGGACAATCAACAAATACACAAAGAAAAAAGAAAAGAAAATTACTATTTTGTGAATTTACAAACCTTCCCAGAATGCAATGCTTAATTGGGAGTTAGGATAGTCGAGAGCTTTGAAAAAAAAAATTAAGTGAAAACAAAAAATAATGTCAGCATATAAACATTGAAAAGATGGCTACTTGCAAAAATAATCATGACCTATTATTTCTTTAAGATATTTAATTGCTATATTGATCACAAAATTGTATTAATGCAATTTGTCAGTATTTCAAAGAATATTAGCATAAAAGCTGCATGTTTCTCTTGATGGGTTAGTGACAATAAGTAGCATTATTTAATAAAATCAGGAAACTTATTTGATAGCATATAATGATAGTGATCAAAATGTGTCTCTTAAGGGTAATTTGAAGAATATTCAAGACAATATCAATCTTGAAGACCAGTAAAATTCCTATGAAATTTTAGTGTTGCTACTATTATGGGAAGATACACAAAGAAATTGTATTTTCCAATCTTTTAAAGTTATTGCTTTATCATTAAATCAATTATTAATAATTCATATCTGAGAGAATCGGCAAACAATTCATTAGTTTGAACTTTTGAAATAAGACTTCAAATGAATAATGTTTAGAATATTAATATATATATATTCATTATTATATATTTGGAATATTATTGCACACTTCTCTCTAAATAGTTCTAAACACAAGATTTTGGTCAATGTGCCTTCCAGCTTTGTCAAGTTATATCTTAAAGAAAGTTTCAGAGTTTGCTGAGTTTAGCAAAAAAAATATCGAAGACCAAAAAACATATCTTTATATTGTTTTTTATCTTCATTATGATAAAAATATTGTTTAAATATTCATAAAATTGATGACAATATTCTGAATACTCCAAATAAAACAAAAAATTAATTTACAAATATTATAGTTGAATAGTAGATTAGTCAGGTTCATAGCATAGCAATCATTACTGGTTCATTTTATGTCAATGTGATTATCCTTATTGTATAATCTACCAATATTATCACTATAAATTTCCAAATAAAACAAATTAATAATATGAGTGAATATGATTCACACATCATTTTCATTGGAAATTAAAAGATTTTTTTAAACACTGAAAACATTGAATCAAGTGTCATCCTAAAAAGAGCTTTAACTCTTGTTGTAGTAATAATACTGCCCTTTTCACTTTTGGAAATTTATTTTGTTTGAGTATAGAAATATGATTATTATTATTATATTCTGAGGTATATAAAAAAAATTGGAAGAGTTGGGATTTGTTTTTAAGATAAAGAACCTATAGTCGTTTGAAGGGGCTGTTATTTATATTGAAAAGCATTTGTTTAATTATATAAAGTACATGTTGTGAAAGGAGATTTTTTTTTGCGCATAAAAATTTACATCAGGACTAGATAATGATTTAAGACAAGAGTGATGCATGAAATATTGCCCAATATAGATCATACGTAGGAAAATTCAAGAAATATATTGACTCTTTTTACTTACCATCTATTTCATGATTTAAATAAAATATTTGATTTTACATTTTAATCCTTACCCAGAGTTGACCCCCCACCTTTTCTTTGTTTTTCAGCTAACAACCCCTAGCCCAGGAGAAAGGTATTCATGCTGATTGTGATCTTGGAAGCCTTCATGGAAATTGAAAAAAAAAAAATACTTATCCACAAGGATTGATTGGGTTTTTTTGGTTTTTTTATTAACTATAGCCAGGTAAAAGTGTTAAGTATTTTTGCTGGTAGCTAAGATTGAACTATCAACACCTTACATAAGAATTGTATAAATCAAATGTCAATAATACAAATTATAATGACACATTTTAAAATCGAAAATGATATAAAAAACAATTTTCTTTTCATTTTCAATTTTAAATAAAAATAAAAAATTTTCTTTTAAATAAATGAATTCCAGTGAACGAGATCGGTTCACTGGAATCCATTATTTAAAATTTACAACAAATTTAATATTATTCTTATTATAATTCAAATTATGAATACAGCTTTTAATAAATACATATAAGATGCCGAACAAATTTTAAAGACAAGTTTTATAAGGGTGAGGGTAAAGTATATCTTATTATGCAATCTGTTGACTGAAGTTTTTGTAGATCAGGATGACCATTTTTATGTTTCATCTTCTGAAGATTCATATATTCCTATATTTTGGGGGAGACAGATGAACACTGTATTTTTCATATACATTGCATGAAATAGGAAAATGTTAACATCTGATAACAAAGGGATGAAGCAATTTATGATATAAACATAATTTCAATTCCTAGTCGTAAACTTTGGATTGAATTTAACAATTATCTCAATATGAAGTTTGATATACCAAACTTAAAACATTAAACAATTCTTACTTGATAGGAAAACTTATTTTATGGGAAAAAAAAAAAAAAAAAAGATTAATACTATTAAATTTTATTAATCATAAATCAAACCTATAATGATCTAGCTTATCCAATAATAATATATTATTATTGGCTTCAGGTTAGAACAAATAAAAATGCACCAAAAAAGGGAAAGAATAGAATAATTAAAAGGAAAGAAAGGAAAAAAAATCTATGAATTCTGTTTTGTAAGAGTTTAAACTATTTGTTTAATAAGCTGTGATTGGATAAGAATATTCAAACAAATCTGGTGGGTTTGATGGGTACGTCTATGCCAGAGGCTAATAACTATGCTATCTTTAGAAATTAAGGTATGGAAAAAAAAAAGAAGAAAAATATACACATGTATGCATAAATGGATACATGAAACCAAAGTGAAAGAGAATAAGGGGTCAAAAAAAAAAGAAGAAAAAAGTGAAAGCTAAGTTAAGCACTTACAAACACTATCTATCTATCTATCTATCTATCTCACTCTCTCTCTCTATATATATATATATATAAAGTAGAAGGTAAAACCAAACTCTGGGAGGTTCAGCTGTTGGTTACTGTCAGTTTCACGCTTGCGCGATCGTCAGACCAATATATATATATAGAGAGAGAGAGAGAGGCACATATAAACACGCACACACACATTAATTTTGTCTATCATATTTCTAGAAATTGTTTTATGACAATATACTAATGTCATCTCAAGGCACTTGGCAATAAAGAAATCTTTAAAATGTGAAGGTGGGGAGAAACGGATGCTAAGCAACCATGTTTAGGTACAAGTATTACCTTAAGGGGAAAGGGAAAGTGGGGAGGGGAAATGTTTTACAAGAGCTTAGCCCAAGAATTGATGAGAGTAGCAGTGCAAATATTAAGTGGATGAAATGAATACATCACATGTACATTTTCCTTGGCAATCATCTTTTCAACTGTAGATGTTACCGTGTGTGTGTGTGTGTGTGTGTGTATATATATATATATATATATATATATACACGCACACATACTCATACATACATACATACATTATCAATCATGTTCAACAAGATTGGCTAATTTTTTTTTCTCAATAAACCACTAAGGAAAATGAAAAACAGCCAATAACATTCTTTTGTTATATATCAGAAAAATATCATCTTCCTGCCATTGAAATAGACTTGCAAATTCCAAAACTTAGTGCTACCAAATCCCAATGCCTAATCTGTGTTGCATAATTGCTTCTAACTTAGCACATTTATTGTTAAAAGAAATCAAATTTCAAACTAGATCGAATGAGATTTCCTCATAATATTGCAAAATCTATAAAATCCAATATTACAAAAATACTGGCTTATAGGTGAATGAACAGCATTAACGAATAGTTTGGTTTCTTTGCTTAAAGGTAAATCAACCTTTGTGGAGTATAATTATGCTTGATCTTATTTTGTCAACCTGATTTGCATACAACTATTTTGTAGATTATTTAAATATATAAATGAATCAACACTAAAAGGTGATTTTAGTTATAAATTTTCATTTCCTGATGACAAATTCACAAAATAGAAAATAAATTAAAGTTTAATTTCTTTGTTTAATAACAAATTAAATGCTGTGAATTGCTTAATCAAACTTGTCATATTTTGTTCAAATGGCTTATATGAATTAAGCATTTTTCGAAAGAAAAATTTTATTTTCATTTTTTCTATGAACAAATTGACAAGAAAATAGTAGTTGAACTATTGAAACTGTAATGAGTATATGCTATTAGAAAATAAAAAATAATGAAAACCAATTAAAATAAAATTAGCATTTTGATAATCATTTGGATTAGAATATGACCATTCACTAGCATGGAAGCTTGAACATGAGTTTTAGATAGAGGATTTTTGATGAATGGAAAAAACTGAAAACATTCTTTAAAAGAATATACTCTTTTTTACACACATACATTCACAGACATACGCGAAGTTACATCTGTATTTAAAATGAATATTCATAGAATAAAAACTGAACACTCAAGCAAAACAATGTATATTAAAGAAGGAGTTTTTTTGAAAATTCCCTCTCAGGTTTTAGAAACCTCTACTTCTCATTTCCAATATAGGAATATTCACCCATGGTTTACCAGTTTGATAAGCTTTAGAAAACCCAATAGTTCAGCTTTTAATCTAACTGGATAAGTTTTAGGGACAACCTTCACAAAAAATGCTACACAATGCCAAATAAGAATTAATGAAAGTTGAAAAGCTTATAGAAAAAGTAGCATGACATAAGCGTAAAAAATACAAAATTATTGAGATATCTATTGTTTTATTCTTTATCATCAAAGTCATAAAATATAATAAAGAATGAAATTGAGAGCACAACAAGGATTCCGAAAAACCACAACAATTTTTCTATATAAAAAAAGTTACTATCAAGAAATACAATGTTATCCCTTTCTGGGTTTGAATTGTATCAAATAACTGCAATGTACGAGGGACTTGTTTAATCTTTTTATGGTTTTGAGTATCACTCATATATAAAATGGGGTAAATAAATATTTTGATCAAAACAAATAGAAACACTAAAAGATAAAAGAAAGTATCTCTTCTGCAATTTAATGAACCATTTTTTTTTCTTAGCTTATATTTTTTTCATGAAACAAACTGTTAGAAAAACAATAGTTGTATGATTTAACCCATAGCTAGAATGAAATTAGGAGTTATACTTTTCTCAAAAGTATTAACCTAAAAGTGACATACCAACTAGGATTTAAGCCTACTGTTACAATATGTTTAACATGTACAAATAACAATTATCTTAGCTTCCTCTATCTTGAATATACATGAGCTATAACTGAAAAATTAGATGAATGCAATACATTTAATCATTTCCAAAACACAATTCAGTTATCATAAAACCTTTTCAAAAATAATGATAAAAAGATAATATCTTCATTTGCAAGCAGAATTTTGCATTTCTTTCTTACACAAAATTTGCCTCAATATTAGATACAGAATGCAAGATTTACCGTAATAACCATAAAAAATGTCCTTAGTTTCATACCCTAAAACTATTGATAAATACATTTTTTCTTTCATTTATTTATTTCGCTTACTTGAATATTTTACATGGACATCAAGTTACATATGTAAGTTTCTAAACACATTCGAAGCAATTCCAAATAATGACAAATATGGAAGCCAATTTATGTGACACATAAATTTTATAGACCTGAACATAAAGCAGTGTTTGCGTAAATATGAATTCATGTGATTCAGACACTTTTTTTTTTTTTTTTTTTTTTTTTTCCTCTGCTACCCAAATTGTATATAACATATATTAAACATACATATACAAGCAACTGCCAAATTTTATCTCAATAACTAATTCTTTCTTTGCTTTCTATCTTAATTCTAAAAATATTTTCGATTAAGGATTAAAATAGCAAGATGTCAGATTCAAAGAAATATTCTCAGCTTACATGGAAGGAGAGACACAGAGAAAAAGGAGGAGGGGAGAGAGAGACAGAGACAGAGAAGAAAGGAAAAGAAAATTATGTTAACAACAAAATGTATCCTTAATCCATTTGTTGCATACAGTAAGGTCATATCAAACTAAACATCATTTGTACCAAATATAGAATCTAATATAAGTAAATAAATCAATCTTCGGGATCCAAAATACCAATATTATTTTAGTCTATAGTAATTGAATACAATAATATAAATAAAACAAATTCATGTGTTTTATTGTCTAAATTTCGAAAATAAAAAGTTAGTGCTATCAGGGCTTTCAAAAAAAAAAAAAATTGTCAAAAATGGTACAAGTCACCTCTGTATCCTTAAACAGGTAAAAAAAATTGTCAAAAATTAAAGGTTTAGTAAATTCATATAATCTCTCAAATATTTTCTTTCCCTGATAAAATATAACAAACATATTCCATTCAATTTAATTAGCATAACACAGCATTTTTAGTTTTATTCACTAATTATCTTTTCAATTGAAAATGAAACTCTATTTAACTCTTGAAAGATATAGAAATAACTATTTAATCAACCCAGTTTCAGATATCCAGGTTGCTTTAATTACTTTAATTTTAAACGTTACACTCAAAATATCTTGTTCCTCTCAAGAGAAAGTGGTTACAAAAGCATTAATGGGGACAATTGACTGAACATTTTGAACAGTGAGAAAACGCTGGAATCATGATTGTAGCAATAATATTGAAATGTTTGTTGGAAATTTAAATTGAAGATAGAATTATCAATTTATTGTCCATGAATAGAACTGACTCTCAGATGTTGTAGTAGTGGTGGTGGTGGTGACAGTGTCAAATTTTTCAACCAAATCTATTAGACCTAAAAATTTATCAGTTACTATTCTCCTTGTTAAACACAAAAAATATATACAAATCCTGAATCGAAAGTGATTACAGCATTTCTACAAAATATCAAGCATCCTTATGTACATTTTCCAACCTTGACTTAAAAAAGAATTAATTGGGAGTTACTTGCCACTTCTAGTAGTATTAGTAATAGGTTTTGAGATCTAACTACTTTCTGGCTTAACAAAAATTTTGCCTATTAGTTGTCAATAAAACCTTTTCAAACGTCTTTATAACTAAGGTCTATAATATTTACCTGATTAATGATTAATAAGCTATGATAAAAAAATTTAAAAATGGTATAAAATAGAAATAAAAAAATATATTTTTATACTTTAATTGCATCACATTCTTATAATGCAACAAAGTAGTTGATCTGATCCCATTTAGTTTATTTTCATACAGTATAAAATATGATATATGATTAAGGTTTATAATCATTATTTTGGAGTATTCATCAGAAAACTTTTAATAAAAGTATGAATCTTCTTCCTTATGTTATAGATTAAATAGTAAGGTTACTGTTTTTTTTTTAATCCTTTATTTCCTAATAAAAAATATCTTCTCAGATAATAATTCTCTTATAAATTGTAAAAGTTGATCTGCCATGAAACAAAATAGTTATTCAAGCTAAGAAAATGGTGGAACAGCAGTTTTTAATTTTAGTTAATGTCACTTATAATACTGTCTTGTCTTAACACATGATAAATATCATATATTAACGAACAAATGGGCAAACCTGGCAAGCAAAGAATTTCTAGGTGGGGTTTTAAGTTCCAATTTATTCTAGGAGCTATCTGTTATATTCTGCATGAACTTATGCTTTAATACTACCTTTCTATTTTCTTGATGAGGTCATCATGTGAAAATATCAGGTTTGTATTTCAACCTAATACTTTTGGATTCAATGGTGTGGATTTTTAAAGTATCTAAACTTAAATCCTTCAAGTATTCTATGTATAATATTTGCTTTCAAGAGAATTTAGGTAATAAGTTACAGCCAAACCCGCTTATTGTCATGCATGTCAGAACTAATTTGGAAGTGTGTCATTTGTATGTAGAAAAATCGACAACTCTAGTTTCATTGTTAGAAGAACTGGCACATTAAATAAGATGAGTGGATTTTGATGTTAGTTGATCCTCCAAAAATATCATAAAAATAGAAACTAAGAATTTAGATTTGCTAAAAACAAAAAAACGAAGAAAAAAAAAGAAAATTTATTTATATCGATTAAATACAGAATTCTGTCAAAAATTTGCAACTATAACATTGAATAACAATTTAAACCATTATTCTTGTTAATCGTTTTTAAATATAGTTGCTAAATGTTGTAACAATGCTACATTGGTTTAAAGATTAGGATACTAAGTTACATTAAACCAATGTAGCATTGTTTATGACATTTAGTACATCCATAACATAAATGATGACAATATGATATGCTCTTACTCCAAAAAATGATGATATCTTGACTTATGAGTGCTACAACATACGGGTTACAAGTTATTACTTTTACTTTTCAGTGAGCATCAGATATGTTGCCTATAGCTGGCACATTGTATGCCATAATGTGTAGCCAGAATTCTTCATATAATGCATTCGCTTCATTAAACTAATTTAATTTTTTTTTTGTTAATTCTTTTATTATGTTTTTATTTAATGTTTGCCATTCATGAATTATTCTTATTTTAAAATATGCTAAAAAGGAAAAAAAGAAGAAGAATATGGAGTTTTTTTGTTTTTTTTTATCTGGAGTAGATAAATGGTTCTTTAATTCATTTCAATGAGTTGTAAATTCAGTCAAGGAACTAATTGAAGTTCTAAGTCAAGGCGTCACATTCTATTTTTGATTTACTATAATATCATACAGCTAATTTTTCATTAGCAGTTGTTAATGTAAAATCAAAAATAAACTAAATTTGTTGTTACTGTATATTTGCATTTACTAACATTATATGAAACTCGTGAATTTGTTTTTAACACTCATTCTTGTTGTGGTGTCGGATGGTGGTATAAGAAGGAACAAGGCAAATTGATTGATTAAGAGAGTTTTATACAGGTCTGGTTAGTAGAACAGAGAAAGGGTTAGTATCGTCAATAACAGAGCGTCGTGCCCAAACATCCAAGTGGCTTGTCCATGCCTTCCCAACGAGCATTCCAGCAGGTTCCGCTTACATGCCCATTGGGCGAGTCCATATAGTAATAGCGGGAGGGGTGTCAGCCCCCACAACAATTCTCCAAATATTATTTCTTAGATGCTATTATTTGAATAGTACAAATATTTCTCAAAATAAGTAATGAAATGTAAGGATAGTATTATTCTTTGAGATTTTGTCAGAATGTAAAAGTCAATAAATAAAGCCAATATAATAGTTTAAGTTAAAAGAAAAATATGCCTTTGGGTTGCTATGTCAGTTTCTAAATCATAGTAACATAAAAGCAAAGAATAGTAAAAGAAATGCTAATAACTTCAAACTGAGATTGAAGACAATTGAAATTTCAAAACCACTAATCACCAAGTAGCCTCAATTGTGAACAATTAAGAGACCTGTAAGAGACTAACAGCATAGCTTGGTGTTGCCTGCCCAACTCAGAAAATATTAGGTAATATATATATATGTAAATCAAATTCTAATGCTATGATTAAACACAAAATCTTGAATAATTTATAACATAGTGCTAGACAATTGTTTTAATTTTTTGGATTTTATCAGTGATACACAATGTTACCATTCCATACCCCAAATGAGATTCGAACCTGTAGAATACCATGGAGGGCTGAAATATTGGCCACATCGTCTTTTTCACAAGGCTCCCAAGGCTGACATATGAGCCTTTCAGATTCCAAAGGGTTAATAGATTTCAAAACATTTAAATATAAGATAAAGGTGATATGTACAGGAGTATATTTTTAGGAAAAGGTGTACATATCTAGAGTTGAACACAAGTTGAAGTTAAAAAAAAAAAAAAAAATCAAGTGTAATACTAATTTTGTATTGACAGACTTTTATGGCATCAGCGTTCACTTTTGACACCAATACAAAGTAAGAATTTCCAAGAACATCGCATTTAAAGACGAGTCATAACATAAAACCAATTATTAAGCTAGTTTACTAAAATTCTGATTTTGTTTATACAAAAAAAAATGAAAAGCAATCAATTTTGAGCAAAATCTTAATTTGCATATTTTGGTAAAAATTAAGATCTAAAATTGATTTTCATGAAAATGAGTATTAATATTCTAAAACAGTAATTTCTAACCTGAGGTATTGGAATCCTGAAAAGGAAGTGCACAACAAAGGAGAGTAAGTTGCATGCATATATTTATCAGTTTATAGTTTATTAGTTCCTAATCACTTTCGATTTTATGCATATTTGTATTAGTAAATTGTAATAATTTTGTAGTCGAGCAAGAAACTGCGAGACTACAAAATTATTACAATTTACTAATGCACCAAGGGCAATTGACTGTGTCTTTGCACCAAGGGCAATTGACTGTGTCTTTGCTGAGCAACAACACATTATCAGTCATTGAACATTTTTATATAT
>JAYKTE010244437.1:0-11915 GCA_036873565.1 Xipholeptos notoides | reverse complement strand
TCCAAAGATGACTAATTCGTCATAATAAAACGTCATAACAAAAACTTCATTTTTTCTATGACGTTTAAATTTAAACTTCAAAAGCACAAACCATGTTCTTACGAGATAAAAACGCACAAATCGTAGTTTGATTAAAATAAAGTATACAAACTATGCTGCAAGAAGACAGATTTGTAGATTGACGGATTTGTAGAAACCATGGTTTTAGATTTGGTTTAGATTAATAGGTTTTGCCAATTTCAGGTGACTGACAGTTACAAATTCCCAATACGCAACGGAACTGGATGTTGTAAAAATAAAAAAAAGCCAGCAATTTATATTCAATTTATATTATTATATTTCCTGGTAAGATTTAGGTTGCGCTTTTAAACAAGTAAACCGATTTTGTTGGTGATCTGAATCATAAAAACCTAATCGTTGGACTAAATAACATTTGTCTAATCACAAGAGACCAAAGAAAAATGTGTTGTTTATTTGATAATTTGGAACTCACTGTGTGAAGAGAGAATGGTATAAAGATGTGCTTTATATATGAACTTAACGCTAACATTAATGGATCTAGGCCAGTCTATTAAACTGCAATTACACCTGTAACATTATATTAAGTCTTACTCAGAAAGCATTTTAAATTGAAAGAAATATTCAAATTCAATAATATCCAGCATTGTTATTTTTGGTTAATGACAATTGTGTTTAAGCTGGGCAAAGAATATTTATTGGAAAAAAAGACCAGAAGAAAAACAAAGAGGAAATAAAATCAATTTCAGCAATTAATTCAATATCCAAAATTAATTATCGTTTATTGAACTACACAGATTAATAAATGCTATTAATGAGTAGCTATCCCCACATTTTATTCTTGATGAACAGGGAGGCGAAGAGCAAAGAATGGGGTGTACAGAGGGTCAACAAGAGATAATTGAATGAAAAGGGATCAAAATAAATTGGCTTTATTCAGAGAAATCTTCAAAGGATTGTAAAGAAATTCATTAATAAAAAGAATTCGTTATTAGAAATTATTATATTTTTTCGTTTTTTTAAAGAAAACATTTATTTGAATAATGATTCTCATCTCTAATGTCTGTTTCTGATAACATTTTAGCAATGGTAGCATCAAGATATGATGAAAATCAATAAACATAAAAATAGAATTTAATCCAAATCTAATAGGTTATGAAATTCAATATTAAAAAGTATGAAAATCTGTAAATTACTCTACGCGTATAAATAGGAATAATTAGGCTAGCCGTGATAAATTCTGAAGTGACGAGTGTCCTGCCATTTTGCTAACTGCTGTTTTTAAGGTTTATGATATTTAAATATCAAAATTAATTTTGTCTAGCAAAGCGATTGGAATTTAAACTAATTTTAATTGTCATCTTTGGTGAGAATTTGTATGATTGAGAATTCATAACTTATAACTAATAAACATGGAAGAGTCGGCAGAAGGTGGTAAGATCAGTATTGAACATGGTCGCAAGCATCGCCTATCTGTCTTTCTCTTACTCAAGATGGTCCACATAATATTTTCCGTATACATTTAACACTATAAATATAACGTATAAAAATATAGAATGTATAGAAATCCATGTTTTATTTTTAATTATACAAAACTAAATCAGTAAAGCTAGTAATTTTCTTACTAGTAGCTAGTAATTTTCTTACTGTTGGTTTAAGCATCAAGTTCTGGGTATATATAGTAACCTATAAATATTTTGTCCTGGTTCATGATGGCTAATTCAAACACCAGCTCGAATGAGCGCCATATCTAATACGTTCCTAATGAGATCTAATGGCTTTACTTTACAACATTAGACGACTTTAAACTTGTCGACAGAGACAGTTAGCCCTACGTGTCGAGGTTAAGAGTTTAAATAGATTTTCCTAATTATTAATGAACATTAATAATAGAAGACAACTTTATTCATGACGGTTTCTTATCGAACCGATGAGAGCATAGATTTTAGATTACTATGCAAAAATCATAATCCATAAAATATCTTAATATATTATAAAATTTTATTAATTTATCGTATGTCTCCTGTTCCATTTTAGGAAGAATTCAAGTAGACCACTCCAATAACTATCAACAATCTTTCATTGCCAGAATGTGAGAGAGTAACGATTAAGCTTGCTGTTCGTAGATCAACAAAACATTGTCTATAAATTCAAATATGGTCACATTTTTTAGGTGTTCATCATCCTGAATTAATTTCTTTGATTAATCTGCTAGCTGGAATTCATGATTTCTGATACAGATTAAACAACTCCAACCGAATAAAATCTCTTTACCGGTGACACGGTGTCTCTTTCAGCTATTCTTCAAAGTGAATTAAAGCATCAGTTCTAACAGTGAATGCATAGCGTTATATTTGCGATTTCTAAAGATAAAATTTATCCTTATCTTGACTCTTTTTTAAAAACTTTCTTTTTGAAACTTTTAACTATTTCTCTAAACGCTATACCTTTTTAATCTTTGATTGAACAGTTATAATTTAAGCTGCCCAATCCTTCGAATATATTGCTGGACTCTAGAAAAGCTATATTCAAGTGGTTATAAAGAATAAAATGAGAACTTATAGATTAAATTGAGTGTAGCATTGCTTGTACCTTCCTAATCTCCCTACAATAGCCTCTTATCGAAAAAACCATTAATTGTAATTTACATTATTAGCACATCTAGAAAATTATTTTATTCTATCAGTACTATTACTATGTTATTTCAATATAACACACAAAAGTCATAAGTTGTCAACCGGTTATCTAAAACTTAAATTACTGATATTATCATCTGATTTGAACTAATTATTCACTGAAATCATTCCATGACCACATTTCTTGAGGAGTAAGCACAAGACCCGAAGAAGAGATCGATATATAACATGACTATAAATCTACATGTTAGAATAATCGATTTTTTTAAATCATGATAATTTACTGAATTTTCATATGACCAGCTACCCCTAAAAATAAACAAGTAGTTTGAAACTTATTTGAAAAGTTGAATGTTCTTCACCTTCTCCATTTGGAAAGATTATGCCGTATTAGTCAATAATGACACATTTATCAAAATTTATAAGAAAAGCAATCTACTTGTATTTATGGTAGAAAATTGAAAACTGCTAAGCCTCTTTTATTTATGATGAAAACATTATTATTAATCTCTCAGCAGATTTGACATTCACTTTTCTTTGTAATATTTTTGTTTTTATTCTTGCAAGAGTTTCAGTAACTATTTGCGCCAATTTCTGTCTTAAGTTCCAATATGACAAAATGAATCAAATCTGTCAGTTCTAATTGCAAAACTGGCAAAAATGATAATCTCCAGCCATACAACTAATCAAAAGGATTAATATGTCAATAGAAGAAATGGTTCTGACTTATTAAATACTCTACAAATTTTAGATATCTTCGACTAAATTGCCTGTAAAAGTTGACCAATTATTTTTGGTGCCAGAGAAATCATGGTAAAGGAGCAGTCAAAGAATAAGATTAGAGAATTTTACTATGCGTACAAATTTCTTTCAAATGAATTTTGATTTCCATCAATTCTACTTTCATATATATTCTAATTTTTTTAAGATATGAAAATCTTGGAAACATAATAAGAAAAATGTATAACTCTTTGGAGGAATCTAAGTTTTATTTTGCTAATGCAATCATGGACTGAATCAAATTTAAAATTATGAATTACATTAATTGGTTTGCTTTCGTTTTAGAATATCCAGGAAGTTCTGAATGCTTTTAATATCAGCTGACAATCCTTTGCAGAAAGCTTTAAATAAGCTGTCATGGGGTGATATGTCTATTGCTTATTATTAAGTCACCATTTATGTTACCGTTTAAAAACTATAGAAAAGTATAGGGTAAATTTCATATTTAAATAATTATACTTTTTTTTCATGAAAAGCGAAAAATTGCCAAAATATTCTCAAAGTGGAGGGAGTTCATGAATTAATTGTTCAAAACTATAATTTCAAAATTCATGACTTCATCATTGTGTACCCTAGATTCTAAATTAGATGAGAAGATTTGGAAAATAAAATAGCCCAAAGAAATATCACACCCTGAGAGCTTACAGAGCATTTTTGGAAGGTCGAATAACTGTGATGATGTTTGGTCTTGATTAAATTAGATACGCTGTGGAACAACTTGGACTCCCTAGCATTTATTCTAATGTCCTATTAAGATCTATATAGATTTCGACAGAAGGTTTTTCTGTAATCCAATATGACATTAAAATGTGTTTTAGATGTATTTAATTATGCTGATGAATGATTTTATTTTTCTCTTAATAGATGGGTTTAATTGTAAACCGACTTCAATTTTTAAAGCCAAAATATATATCATTAAAAATGAGGACATAGTTGCTCAAACACACTATCTCGGATGGATCTCTATTGAGATAATTTATCACATACATATTTTAGGTTATCCATTTATTCAAATCTATAATAGAGATGTGCTAATGAATGGAGAGGTTCCATCACTTTGTTATTATTCCTTGTTCTTTTTAAAATTTAACCACCAACATTAATAGTCAAAATAAATTATGTTTGATAAGTAATATGTGGTGGAGAGTTTTTCCGAGAATGGAAAAAACATAACGACATTATTTATGCATACATAATTAATATTTTTTCAAAAGTATTGCATTTGTGCTATTTATCTGACAGAATCTGAAATAAAATGACAGTGTTTCCCACAAAATTCATATATTAAGGACTAGATGACATAATTGTGTTAACAAATATAACGAAGAAAAAAAGTACACGTATTATAAAATTGATTATCGTTTAAGAAGTACTGCTTTTAAAAAACGAAAGATAACTTGAAATGGCAATAGTACCCGAATTGAATCATTTTATTTTAGATAATGCACTTGACAAGATATATGAGAAAGATAGAAATGAAAATGAACTTAATAATCAGACAGAAAATAATGAGGCAGTGCTAAAATGTATTTATTTTCTATCCTTAAAATATATTTTTGTGTGATATTAACAGCAATTTTTATCATGAAACAAATCAATTTATGATGGAGTCCATTGGATATATTATGATTGGTGATGAAGGGTCTTCCATGTGTAAAAGCTGCATTCGTAAAAGCGGCTTTAAACGTGTTCAATCTTTCGGAATTTGTCATAACAAATCAGTTAAAGACTATGCCTAGAGAATACTGCTTTGGTGATGAATGTATTTCAAGTTTTTAAAGAAATGAGATCGAAACATGATTTTGAGTTGAAGTTCCCAAAATAAACAGCGACCAGAACTGGAAAAATAAACAACAAAAACGACATTCTTTACGATAATAAACGCTTCATCCCTAATAATATTTTTTTGAGATCTGAAGATTTCGACAGTACTGTCAAGTAACATCCAAACGGTCAATGGATAACACAAAATAAGTAATGAAAAGGCGTTGTTAGCTTTATTCTTCTTGTATCACTTACATGTCGGTTGCCTTACTCAGATTTAAAATTCTCTATTTATTTCTAAATATTTTTTATTTTATAAAGGAACTTATTTTCTTTTTTTCAATATTAATCAAACTTTTGATAATTAGGTATTACAGTTTTTTGTTGTTTCCACAATAACATTAACAAAGATCAACTTGCATAACATACGAGAGTAGGTGGTTTTATTAGGATTATGCCGAATTTGATATTGGCGTATTTAGTTCCTTATCCAGTGACCTTATGCCTGCTGCAAATGACACCCAGCTCATTGTCAGTAGCTCTTGATCACTTCAAGGGCCGTTTTAGAATCTCCTTTCTTTCTTTTTTACTTTCTTGGTTTATCATAAAAATAAAATCCGAAAAAAACACCTTTTTTTAATTTCAATTATGTGTTCTTCTCATCCTCCTCCGTGCTTCATTTTAGATAATCTTTTATTTCTTATTTATTTTTTGTTTATTTATGGGGATCTTTGTCTTGAAATCATTTTTAGAGGCTCCTGTCATAACCGGCTGTAGCTGGTAGTGTGATGATTGAAAAAGAATGGAGGAATAAAGTCAAACTTGACCGGTATACACGTGCATTCATTTCTTTCATATCTGAAATTAAGCTATCACAATCATACGGCCGAATACACACATATGTACATGCATAAACACATACAAACACACCCATATATCTAAATATATATGTAAAGTGCTGATAACAAAAGTCAAGTGAACAATATCTATAATTTTGAAAAAAATAATTCTGAAATAGAACTAATTAATCAAAAGATATAAAAAGCACAATAATCTTTTAGTTTTAAGTCACAATACACCCAACCACACAAAACGACCAACACCACGGCCATAACTGTCAACAATAACACCACCTCCACCACCACAACCACAACCAACACCACCAACAACAACAACGTCTACAACAAAATCCAAACTAGCCCGCCTGCAAAAATAGGTTTTGTTTTACTTGGTTGTCATAAAAATAAAGAACCTACTTGCGTTTGAATGAAAAAAATCCTGCATTTAAAAAGGCATAAACCTCCATCACAATAAATTTTGGATAAAAACCTTGTTTATTTTTATTAGAAACAATGCAAGACGAAAGTATTAGCAGTAGCATTTTCGTAGTACTGTAAAATATTAAAAAAAGGTCAAAAATGCTAACACCTCGGCAACTATTGCTCTGTCAACCATCGAAAAACAAAAACAAAAAAACAAAACAAAACAAAACAAAAACAAAATCAATTACGTGCAGTTTAAAATTTAGAGACTTTTCATTAAAAGTATTAATCTATTTCATCTAATGTAGCCGGTAGCCTATCAATTATATCAATTTCATATAGGCTTTTAAGAGACAAATATCTTTAAGTTCTAGTTTCAGTGCTTATTACAGGTAGGTATATAAATATATTCAATTAGGCAAAAACACATTTATAACATTTTTCATAGAAAAACAATTATTTGGTTTTTCACCAATAAAGAATATCTAGAAAAATGTAGTTTTGTTGAATACTTTTCATAGAGAAATGATTTCTTTTTTTTTTTTTTAGATATTCTTAGATTTATTCAAAAAAGCTTGTTTTCTTGAAAGATTTGAATAACAAATTTCTCAAAGTAATTTTGGGTTTTAAAGCGTGGTATAGTAATAATACTAATATAACACTAATGCTCAAGACGCCTCCTTAACGTCTTTGTATCGTTCAGTGAGATGTCGTTGATACATTGTAAAGAACTATGACGAATAAGCAAATAACATTTTATACAATTAAATACATAAATTAATAAAAAATGTTTTTTCAACCTTCTGTTTTTAAAATCTTAATAACCTATAATGTTAAAGTGCAAATATAATGGACATGTCTGAACCAAAATAAAAATAAGAAATTGACTGATGACTGCAAAGTACTCGTATACATATGTGCAGCTGTACTGACGAGCCGTAGACGTCGGATACATCTATTAAATGATTCTAATTATTGTTTTCACGTAGCAATGTTCGGTAAAATTTCAAAGTGAATGATAGATTTGAGGTGATTCCAGGACTGATGAATTTTTCTTTGATCTTATCTGATGGGTAACAAGAAATCTGTCAGCTCTGGATTGATTGTTCTGCACTTGGAATTAATTGAAGTGAACTCTGATAAATAGAACTATATGAAAGAAGGGAAGAAGTATCAACACGTTTCATTAGCTGAAGTTGCAACCATAATCTATAAAACTGAATATTAATGCATGCGTGGGTGTGTGCATACTTCCCATGTTTGGATACCTGACGAATGTCAAATTTGATTTTCACCCAATTCCAGACATAGGAGACCTAGTGTTTATTAGGAAAATGTTCTAGCAAAAACTGAAAGCCAAACACCTACAGCTCGTGTAAAGTAAAAATATTTTTCAGATGATTATAGTAACATAGAGAAGAATTATCGGATAAAAGATTTTGTTAAATGCTTTTATCTATTTATCTATTTTTGATAATATAAACACTGAATTGTAAATAACATTCCTCAAATTAAAAACAATTCATAAATAAATAACAGTAAAAGTAAATCAATATTTTTAAGCAAACATTGAAAGAAGAACCAAAAATGTTTACACACACAATGTAAACACTTTTGGTTCTTCCATCAATGTTTGCTTAAAAATATTAATTTACATTTACGTTTATTTATTTAAGAATTGTTGTCTATGAAAAGGCACAGTTAGGTAGATAGATTCTTCTCGTTCCAGCTCCATGTCAGATGCCTTACTCAGGTTTAAAATTCCCTAATTATTTCTATCATTTTCTATTTTAAAAATTAACTTATTTTATTTTTTCAATATTAATCAATCTTTTGATAACTAGATATTACAGTTTTTTGTTGTGTCCACAATAACGTCAGCAAATATCAACTTGCATAACACACACATCTGCTTTTATTAGGAACTTTTATTCGTGTAAAAACATATCAATTTAACTGACAAGAACATGACAATGCATATACACCACGCCAAAATTCAGTTGCAAACACACAATGTTATTATTCACTCAGCAGGACACTATATCAACATATCCACATAAGCACATTGGATGAATATGCCCAAAGAAACCACCCGACATGACATGAAACGACACAACATCACACGAAAGTGGACTCAAACACACGCAATACCACACCCCATGTATACATGGGGCACGGTATGTAAACTCCATCAACAAACACTCACATACACACTCCATAAACATGCAATTATAATCATGCCACATTAACACGCACTCATTAACGCACCTCAAAAGCAAGTATTCATAAGCATACCACACGAACATGTACCCTCATGCACATTTCACCAGCATGAACCCTCACGCATACCTAAAATAACAAGCATTATTAAGTATACCTAACGAACACGCTCTGATATCCATGGCTAATCAATATGCACATGTTAGTATATTGCACTAATATACATACACAATTAAACCTCAGGAAATTGAAATCACAGGCATATGAAATAAACACGTACTCATAAGCAAGACCAAAGAATGTGACTTCGTTTTGCTGCTGATAACTCACCTGACCAGAAAATATATTGTCTAATCTAGCACTATTAGACTTTCATTAGTTTACACTTCTCGTAATAATATAAAAGTAGTGCTTTGTATTTCCTTTTATAGCTTTTTGTAAGAAGTATTTGACAATGTTAGACAATCATCTTGATATTTAAGCATTTTTCAAGTTTTAGAAAACCTTCAAAATACACGAAACAAACAATATGCTGTTGAACAAACTACATTAAACATACTTAAATTTCACTTTTCATGCTGATTCTCTCTTTTGTAATTTTTCTTAATTAAGTTTGACTCTGAAAAATAAATGATTCCCAGTAAAAAAATATCTTTAATGAGATGCAATCCTGTTTGCAGTTTCAATCTGCAGTGATCTACATAAGGAGTTTGCATAAGAGCACTCAAACAACGGGAGATGGGTGTAACACTGCATGCAAGCAACATGGAAGCTAATTTTCTGTCTGTTCATTAAATCGTGGAAATAGATCAGAACCGATCATTAAGGGAAGCTTTGAACATGTGACTATTCATGAAAAAATCTTTTAACGAAAAAATGATCGAAACTAAATATTTAAATGATTGTTAACAACTTGCAGGGACACTTGGTATCGTTCAAGAGGAATCACTTCGGGGGTTCCATTAAGATAATCATTAATGAAATCAATTCAACGAACAGTAACGCTTTGTAGCTCATATAAACATTCCCCAACACAATCATGATTGTTTTATTTGACAGCATATAAATACTTTTCAAGTTATTTAATGGCGCAGTATGTAACCGAGTAAAAGGCTTCCATGTTTAAAACCCTTAATTTGTTGAAAAACGATTTCATTAAATATTAATCAAAAAGAAATGTGAACAGAAAACAATTTTTGTTTGAACTTTTATTTTGTTGAGAAACAATTTCTTATAAAAATAAATGACCTGTTGAAACTGTCTAGTTTCTGGAGAACATGTGTTGAAGTCATAGGTTTTATTGAGAACATTGTGTTGAAAAAATTGTGTGAGAGATATTTAGATATAAATATAGATAGATAGATAAAGAGAGGGTGAGAGTGAGAGAGAGAAAGAGAAAAAGAGAGAGAAAAAATTATCAGTAAATTTCGATTCGTATCATTTTATCAAATTAAATAATTTTAAATCGGACATAAATTATTGTACGTCATTAAAATTCTCTCCAAACGATGGTTAACAACATTCTAAAACATATGACCTTTTTCATCAAAGTTTAAACTTGTTAGCCTTTGAGATTATAAACCATTCGAACCTCCCTCACAAACCCAATTAACCACCCCTCACAAAAAAACACAACTAAACAAAATAAAAAAAGGACACTAAGAATATATAGCAGGTACGTTTGGTCATGGTAAACTGCTTCCTAAGCAAATACTCTATAATAACGAAGCTGTCAGTCAAATATAACATTGTGTAAACAATTTCAGAAAGGATCTTTTTCTTTTATATCTAATCTCTTAACTAATAAAACTCAATTAATTTTACCCAAGGCAACCACTTGAGGATTCTTGTCCAAACAGCAGCTTCATCTTATTTGACATGATCTAGTGGAAAGAACATTCTTGAGTGCACCCGTATCAAAGGGTATTAGGTGCTGGAAAAGAGCATTGAATAACAACCATGGTTTTGATCTTATGACAGCACCGCAAAGTACCGAGATCACATTATGTCCGCTCTCCTAACGCGATGCAAAACTTACCTTACAGGGAGGAGAAATGGTTTTGATAAGCAAAGTAATTATATCTTTAGAACAGGGTCTTGCCATCCTAGCCTTAACCAAATAGCAACATCTTTTGAAAATATTAGATTGGGTGGAATGCGCCAATCAATTTCAGGGCAATTTTTTTACACAAGTTAACAATTGTGTAATACATTTAACTAAATCTAAGATAAAGAATTAATTATGGAATATGTGCTTTCGGTATTTATAAGTATTTGGTTGCCTGAAAAGTTTTGAGCTATATCAAATAGATTGTTTTGTTATCAGCTATAAAACCTGCGTAGCATTTAATATCTTACTTTTGAATTATATGACCAGAAGGATTTAAGTTTCCTTAACATAAAGCATATACCAAGATGTATCACACACTAGTAACCAGTTAGATTAGTAATAGAAATGACACAAACTAACTGATCCAGTTTTTTTAATTTGTAAATATTCAAAATAATATAACTCGATATTTTAGGGCAAGAACAACTTTTCTAAACCAATTTTTGCTTTTTGATAATATAAATAAAAATAATTAGCTGTACATATTAGCTAAAACAAGTTGAAACAGTCTTACTTGTCATTGTTTGAAATTTGTTTTAAAGAAAAATGCATAAGTTATTGATGATTTAGTGATTAACTGCAAAATCCATGACGGTCAAAATAATCAGAACGATTAAATAAATAACAAAATAATAAAAACAGGACATAGAATTCTTGAATTATTTATATTTAGTGTGAGGCCCTTTAGCTTTAATCACATTTTGACATATACTGCATGAGGAAATTAAATTTTCAATTTCTGGCTGAATGATCTTATTCTGTTCTTCCTGAAGGGCATCCCATAATTGCTTGTTTTTCTAAAGGATTTCTAGCTTTTGGACGTCCACCTAGAATATTCCACAGATTTTTAATAGAATTGAGATGACGGCCAATCCATTACAATAAACTTCTGAACATATTTGCTGCAACCATATGTGAACAAAGAATCATCTGAAAATATCTATATCTATCATAATCTTTTATTTCTATTTATTAGTTCGACAAAAGATATTGGGCAATTTACCATATATATATATATATATATATATATATATATATATGCATATATAGCAGATAAATTCAACTTGGTGGCTCTTGGTAGCTGTAAGTTTCTCGCCTGCGCGGTCATCAGTATAATGCGTTCGT
>JAYKTE010244327.1:0-11915 GCA_036873565.1 Xipholeptos notoides | reverse complement strand
TTTCTCTTTTGGCTGGAAAATCTTTCTTTCTTTTAAATACCAACAACCATTGGTTACTTAAAAGAGGTCTTAAGAAAATATGTAGAC
Organism: Xipholeptos notoides; assembly: GCA_036873565.1. Taxonomy (NCBI): domain Eukaryota; kingdom Metazoa; phylum Mollusca; class Cephalopoda; family Idiosepiidae; genus Xipholeptos; species Xipholeptos notoides. Next base: position 11,828 of record JAYKTE010244327.1, on the reverse strand, counting down.
CTACATATCTGCAGTAATTGAGTGAATGGCTAATGCTAAGACTTCTATAAATTTATTGTTCTGTAGTAATTGAGTGGATGACTAAATGCTAAGGCTTCAAAAATTCTGATTTCAGTTGAACAATAGCATTTACTTTTGGTTGCTTTAGGCAGATGAGGCTTGTTAACTTGCAGTAATAACTTCACTAACACTGATTACAAAGATCAAGGCAGAAGGACCGGCCAACCGAATGAGAGTAACTTATCTTGAAGAATGACCTTAATTACAAAACAAAAAATGTCCCAGGTAGAGGGAGCTTATTAACCTTGGTTAGTATTTTTTTTTTTTAGAAAATAAAATTCTGATCAAAATCACTGGTCCCCCCAGGTTGGGGTGTGTGCACTATGTTAACAAACCCCTCATCTAAAACCAAATTTGTTATGGATTCTGTAGCTTTCACTACTGTTCTAGCTATAAATACAATAATGATTATACTAACTCTTAAAGTCAACAAGGAAGTGTGGTTGTGTGGGTATATATATATTCAGTATATTTAGGCACAAGTTCCTTTTTCAAACAGACTTGGTTAAACAAGATGCAGTTTTACTTTCAAATCATGTAATAAAAATCCAGATCTCAACATCAAATATTTTGCCAGATAGATTATAAAACCTTGAAACTTTTTCTCATTCTGATTCCAAGGAAGAACTACTAAATGTTGTCATAGTAGAAGCTCTGTAAATGACTAGTGTAATAATAATATCCAGCAAAGATCTAAGGAGGAATAGCACCGTAAAATGTTTAATAGAGTAAGGGTGCAGAATTTCTCTATGAGGCTTGTTGTCCCTCATTTAAAAAAAAACAAATTCTTGTTAACAGTCCCAACATTGATAAAGACAAGTGTGAATATTTCATAAAAATATAAAGGAGGGTGAATCAAATATATAAATTCAGAATTGAAGATTTTAGGCCATGTTCCCGTCTAAAGAAAAAACCTTTGATATTTTTTAATATCTGAGTTAAAATTCAGACCTTTTTAAAATATCAAATTTTCATTAATTTCATTGTTTGATAAGCCAAAATCCTTTTCAGACTTAAAAACCATACATTTTTATCAAAGCATATATTCCAAAGAATTTTTATTGTTAAAATTTCTTTAATATTTCTGACATATAAAACTAAGTTTTCTGTTAATTGTGAATTTGACAATACATTCTGGATTTTTGAAAAAAAAATCTGAAAATATTTATTAAAACATGTCAAGAATTTGCCAAAATAGTTTAAAAATGGATGTCCTAAATCTTCATTTTAATTCTCATAAATCCTGAAATATTCACAAAACATAAATGGATTAACAAATGATTTGGAAAAAAAACCAAAAACAAATGAATTACTAAGATTAAACCAGACCAGTTTTCCTCGACCACTTTTCAAATCTGTATACCAATTTAATAACCGTTTTTACCAAATTTTAAAATTTTGTAAATTATTCATAATTCATTTCTGTGTGTTTTTTGTTCTTCTTTTTCCAGCCATTTATGTTTAAAAGGCAGACAAATACATTAATTCTCAAAAACAAATCAAACAGAAAATGGTAACCATGAGAATGATAGAAAATTTTTAACAGTACCAATATAATGATACAAAAATATTATTATTATAATTAATAAAAATAATAATAATAATAATAATAATGTTGAGATTTAGGTCAGGGAGACTTACAACTTAGACATGTGCAACAGAAAGGAGGAAGAGGCCTGTGAAGAGATATCTTTTGAGGAGGAGAGAATAGATGACAAGGAGGAGGGGGAGGAAAACAGATCACAAAGAGGGAAACGTAGGAGTAGTGGTAGGAGTATGATATAGAGGGAAATGGAATTTAAAGAAAATGAAAAATGGATAATTGGTAGAGGATAGGATAAAAAGGAAAAAAGGAATTAAGAAAGAAAATGCTTGTAAAAAGAGAAAGAAAATCTGATGGTAAATGGGAAAAAATTCATAAATAGAAACAAAATAGAATGAATGATTGTTCTCGGCATAAAATGACCTAAAATGGTTGATATGCCATAAAAACACACAAAAATAAATAGAATAAAAGAGAAGGAAAAAGAGGAGAGAAGAAAGAAATTAATCAAAGAAAGATAATAAAATTGGAGGAAAGAAAGTAGTGCAAGTGATGAGAATGTTAGTAGAGAGAGAAAGAATGAAATAAAATGGGGAGCAACCTGGGTGGGGCGGGTTTAGATGAAAGAGTTTTAGCAAAAAAAAAATATATGACCAAATAACAAACATATCTTCACAACTTTTTTTTTTTCTTTTTAAATTTTTTCTTTTTAATTTTTTTCTTTTTCATTATTTCTTTCTTTTTTTTCTTTCAGTTTGAAAGAAGAAAGAAAAATTAAGAGAAAATATCAATTTTTTTCTTTAATTTTTTTTCCCAAAAAGAGAAAATAAAAAAATAACAAACTGGAAAATACTTAGAAGGAAAAAAAAATGAATTCCATTTTTTTTCTTCTTTCTTTAGGACAGAAAACAGATGATTTTTTTTCTTTTTCTTTTTTTGTTTTTTTTTTTCGAACCAGAGTCAAATTGATTTTTGACAATTATGTAGACATATTAAAAAAAAAGTAATTTCTTTTCAATACTATAATTATTTTTTATTTATGTATTTTTTTTCAGGGTTGAGGAAAATTTGGGGGGTTGTGGTGATATTAGTCACATCACATAAAGGTTTTAAACCATCCACACATATACACACACACACACATTTAAAAAGAATACAATTATTTAATTCATTAAGGAAGAGCAACGAGCAGCTCACAAGGGATAGAATGCCTTTAAGAATAATTTTATTTTCCTTCATTTGACTATTTTAGCTCATATGACTATTATTTATATATATATTTATTTTCAAAAATATTTTATTAAAAAGAATTTTTAAAATTTTTAATTTAACTTAACTAAGAAAAACAAGAACAAAATTGAATTAAAAATAAAAATTATTTTCAATGTTTGAATTATGATATTCTACTTAAATATATATATATATATATGTATATAATGGAATCTATATTTTGACAGTATTATAAATGAATAAACCATAATTATTTATTATCAGCACTAATGATTTGGTAATAATTTCAAAATAAATCCTATATGGAAACTACCAAATCATTTATTTGTGAAAATTATTAATAAATATGGTTTGATCATAATTCTTACTTTTGTTATTGTTTGAAAAAACTTCAGATTTTCTCTTTTTTCGTCTTTATTTCTTTTGAAAATTCGAATTTTTGTTTTTTCTTCAATTATTTGTGTAAAAAAAACTTTAAAGTGTTAATCTATCATTTATTTTGTCATTGTTTGATTTTATTGCTTTTTGTTAACTCTATCAATAGGAATTACTATTGATGAAACAATTGATGAAACCTAGAAAAGACACTGGTCATGATAATAATTATATTTTTCACCATCTTTATGAAATAGAGGAAAAGAAATTAGAGACAGATTTGAGGTAAAAAAGGAAGAAAAACTTTTGTGGAACATCCATTGCATTATTTTTGGTTTGATATTAACTGTAGATACTTTTTCCATTGAATCTGTATTTAACAAGGGCTTTTATAAAAAATCGGCTGATAAGACAGAATTAGTGGTTTTTTTTTCTATTTTAGAATCTTAATATTCTTTTTTAATCTTCATACTTTACTCAGAAAAGAACCCCTCTCCCCCAAAAAAACTCCTTTTAACTATTTGTTGAAGCAATAAGTGGAATGAATGCAGTTTTATAGGTGTTAGTTATATGTGTATTTGAAGGTTTTTATTTTTTAATTATATTTTACTGTATAGCTGTATAAAATAGTTTAAAAATGATAAATTCATCAAAGTTGATGGTAGTTTATTCCATCAATAAACCACAAAAATAAATAATAAATATTTATGACTTTAGATCTTACTTCTTTGGATAAAATTTAATAAATCAAAATATCAATAAAATCCATGATTGGATTGTAAACTTTAATCCTGTACCCCTATACCTTTAAGGGGGTTTCAGACTTACATGACAAACTCCACCTTCTCATTTTCCCAACTTGTTGATTGGTCTAGAGCAGATTGAAATAATTTTTTTATGCAGTACTTTTGTCAAGTAAAAATGAAGGAATTTTTTTCCAATCTTCAAAACTTCTGGAAAATTCAAAATAAAAAAGCTCTAGTAAATTTGAGAAATGGAATGTCAATTTCAATCCTTAGTTTCAATTAACTTAATTTGGTATTTTAATGATCTGAAAAGGGCTGATATACCATCATACAAAACAACCAACCACATCATTTTCTACCAGGATAAAATGTTGTGATAAGATATGATAGCTTTAAAAATGAGTTATGATGATTTTTTTAACTACTTGTCTTTATTGGAAGCAGAAAAGTTACAATTACGTTGATGCCATATCTTATGACTTTTTAAAATTGTTTCCAACCAAATTCCAAAGCTGTCAAGTTGGCTAACGTTTTTTAACTATCTTTTTCATCTTTATTGCTATAAACACAAGTGTCAACCAATGTGCACTCTGACCAAAAAACACCAAAGAAAGACCCAACTTAAAAACCTTCTTCTGGCCAAACTCTGGTGCCTTCATATTGAAATTAGGAAATGGAAATGTCCAAGTTTTTTTTTTTTGATTTGATGTCACTTGATTTCAACATGAAGTTTGCCAATTCAATTCCAGAATTGGTTCTATGGTTCTTAATTTTGGCAGAAAATACCTGAAGGCCAAACGGCACATCAACCAAACTGTTGTGTATATAACTGTAAAAATGAGGACAATAGTCCTACAACCAGACGTTTTTATGAAATTTGAAATTGTTACAGTTATTATCTGAGAATATCTATTTTCATTTAATTCCAGGATTCATTCTTTTATACAAATTTCTTTCCTGTTGTATCAGTGATTACCCCATAGCAAGAGGAATAAGGTGATTTGTTCTTTTCTAAAGAGTTTAAGCCTGAAGGAACACATCACCATCAATCAGAATTCTAATTTATAAATTTGAATTTCAAAGTTTAACAATTTAATGTACTCCTAAGGACTTCATCCGCATCTTTACTTTAGTGATGATACCAATTCTTTAAAAACAAAAAAGCTATTGACCATTTTTTTATGTCCATTTGATTGAGAGTTAATAGATTTTGTAAGGATATATTGTCAATTGAAAAAGTGTTTACTCTTCTCTTTAAGAATAGAATTGCAGAATATTTGGAACAAAAATAGTTATTTTGTTGTGTAGAATCAAAAACTTTTTGTAAGAATATAGAAGGGCGCAAGGTACCTCAGATAGCTGATTTATATAAGCAATCAAGAAAATATTTAAAATCAAAACTGAATTTGCTTATTTGGGGAATTTCATAAAATTTCAAAATAAGGAAGAGAAATGTTGATTTAAAATTTAAAACAAAAAAAAAGAAAATAGAAGAATGTTTTGAATATTAAAATACCAGGCTTGTTAAGTTACCGTAACAAAAGCTCTAGAATTTCATGGTTTCATTGTTTAGAATATTGATAAAATGTTTCAGTTTTTATTCAGTGAGAGAGAAAGGTTTGATCGTCTGACAAATGAAGTAAAATGATAGTCAGTGAAAAAATGCTATTTTCTCCAATAAGTTTGATAAAGGAAAATAAAAATATGAAAGTATTTTTATCATAAAACACTTTTTTTCTTAATCATGACCCTCGCTTTCAATAACTTCAACAGACAATAATACCACGGGGGTTTGCTGCTACAACAAATGGAATAGAGCTAAAATTCTAAAATTTTGAAAATTAGAACAAGTATACTTCAATTGAAATTAAATTTCTTTTTGCTAAAATTTGAAAAAATGACTTTTATGCAATTTTTGTGGTGAATTCTGAGGAGAGTGATGAAACTTTGAATTCATACTATATAGCTTCAAATCCTAGTCACATTATAATGTTGAATAAAAAGTATTATTAATCCCATGAATATCCTACAATACTGTTGCTAAACAGCAAAGCGTGTGTTTACAGTTTTATTAACTTCAGTAGATATTTTAAATGAATTGTTTTGGCATAGGCCAATAAACTGTTTAAAAAAAAAAAAAAATCTAAACTATCTATTTAATTTCTATTCATGTCCATTACAAATATGTTTGACATTTAAAAAATCTTGTTTTGTTTATTAGGTAAAAAATAATTTAACTGTAAATCTATTTTCTAAACTTTTAACATTATCTTGACTTTGTTATATTATTTGAAATTATGTCATACAAGTTTAGATGAAAAAAACCCAACCACAAGCCAAAATAAGGGAGATAACTCGAAATAGGCTCTTTTAAAGACTTATTACATTATTTTATCATTAGTTGAACAAACACGGATTGCTTTGAAAAATATTTATTCTAATGTTTGTCATTTTTTGTTGAAAATTCAAGATGGAAGCAAAGAATTGCTATTTTATGTTCCAATATTTGGCAATGATATGAATACTAATTTCTGTTGCACAATTTGTCATATTAATATTTCAAAAATAATTTTTTTTGTTTTTGAAAAATAAGACATACATAATTAACTGCTTTTTTGAACGTTTTTTTATATATCACACATACACACATAATATCTATTATCAAAATAATTAATTGAAATAAATGCAAATGATAACCAGCAAAAGTATTGGTTTTGTAATAAGGAATTGAAATTATTTCAATCGTTTTTGATCAGATGAAGTTTGGCTTTGGCAATAACAAATGTTTTAGATTTTTTTTTTCAATTTTATTATTATTGTTTTTTTCCCTTGTTTTATACATTTCTATTTTGTTTTTAATTTTTTCTTCTTGGAATCTTCAAAACACTACTGCACACACACACTTTGCACACATAAATTTTGTTTTTAATAATTTTATTTAATTTTGGACACAAGTGAATTTTGATAGTAAATAGAGTTGAAAAATTTAAAAAAAGAAATTTTGGTTTTATATTTTCATTTTTCATATAGATTGAATATCCAGTCTGCATTTATATTCAAGAATTTTTCAAAAATTTAAAAGATTTATAGGTGATAACAATTTTATATCAATTTTTTTTTACAACTGGTAGATACTCAAATCAGCTTTAAAAATAAAATGCACATTTTATTTAAAAAAGAAAAAATATATACATCATTTTGTTGAAATAAAAAATAAATAAAAATAAAATAAACAAAAGTAGTGATTTCTTTTGCATATTATAATTCTTCTAAAATTAAGATTTTAAAAAAGAAGCAATTTTTTTAATGTCTCATCTTTTTTCATTATTTTTTTTTATGTTTCATCTTTTGCTCCATACAACATAAATATTTTGCTAAAAACTTATTCCATTTCTAAAAATGATAAAAGCTCAAAGTTTGGATTAAAGTTTAAAGTATGGATTGTTGACCGGGGTGAGGATTAAAAAACTTGAATCTTTCTGTTTGATCAAATTTTTTTTTTTGCAAATGACTTAAATTTTATGATAAAGCCTGTACATTATTATATAATAATTTCTTTTATATGAATCACTAACTGTACTTTCTGATTTTCTTTTCTTTAAAAATCCAGGTTAAATGGACCCAATAGTAACCTATGGAATGAATAATCAGGAAGAGTAGCCTTATAACTGGAGTACAATTTTATTAGATATATATTGTTAATCTGAGATTTGATTATAATTATGATATATAAACATACATATAATTATGAGATAATTTGGCTTTTATTATATTTATAAGTAGAAAGTGCTTGTTTCAGTAATGTAGCATTTACTGTTTTAGATTTTAAATTGTATTGTGTAGACACAAAGAGAACAGTATTCGGTGACTTAAAGATGCCTTTTGGCAATGATAAACGAAAAAAATCCCAGTCACCAAACATTATTCAACCAACCTTTTTCATCAATTTTTAATATATATTTAATTGGTTAAATAAAAATTATTTTTTCTTTCTTTTTAAATGTTTGAAAACATTTTTTTTTCTTGATCATTATTCTTTTTCACCTTTGACTGCTTCTATTTAAATATTTAGACAAGACACATCTTTCTTAGTTTTGATTAACTTTCAGCTACTAAGACAATCCTACGCATTTTAAGGCTTAAGAAAAAATCAGTAAAAATAAATGGGTCTCTTTTTCATTTCTTATTCATCCAAGGCAGTTTGATTCTATCATTAAAACATAAGTGCATGTTTTATTGAAGCAAACGTTGTTTCTTTTTTTAAAATCTTAATTTTAGAAGAGTTATTATATCCAAAAAGAAAATTCACCACTTTTATTTATTTTATTTTTTACTTTAAATATAAGAAAAATCTGTGGTATAGTATTTTTCTGTATATTTCTTTCTAATTCAGAAAATATTGATGTTTTGTGAAAAATATTCCATTGTGTAGAGACATGTCCTTTAGACAAGAAAAATACCTTGGGTCGATTCTATAAATTAAGATTTTATTAAATTCTTTAGCTCTTAAAAGGAATCCATTCAAATTGGCTCACAGATTTTTGAAAATCTTTTAATAATTTCATGTTGTTCAATTTTATTTTGATCTTAATTTTAATCTCTCTAAAAAATTTGAACTTTTTTTTCTATATAAAAGTAAAACCAACACTCTTCAATTTTAAGATCACTGACCAAATGACAATAAGGATTTATGTAAAAAGGAAAATAATATAATTTATTCCTTGATATCTTTTTAATTCATTTAATCATGAAATATGCTAACATATCAATAAAACAACTGTTTGAATGAGTAAAAAAAGATGCATTAATATTGATTGAAAGTAATTTTATGATAATGATAATAATAATAATTAATGATAATAATTCTAATAATTTTTAACACTGATCCATTCCTGATAAAAATTGAGGTGTTTAATTTGTAGATCTTAAATAATTCATTTAAATATGCTTCAAAAGAGTTTTGTGATAAATTATTCACCGCTTAACAACAGAAGTTTTTTTCCTTAATTTTTAATTTAGGCACAAAAATAATCAAACTAAAATTTGTAGTTGAAATTTTAAAACTAAAAAGCAATCAGTTGAACAAAGCCATTTATAACCAAATTTATCTCTGGCCAGACAAAACAAGAATTTTTTAAAATGACTTTAGATATTTTTGAATTATAAGAGTTTACATGATCTTATCCTTAGAGATAAATAAGCAATCAATTTTGAAAATAGGATAGTGGCTTGATTTAGAGTTGAAAAACAAATTAGAAGAGCTGGATAATTTTTTGTTTTCTTTAAATTATGATTTAGGTTTGGTTGTTAAATGGCATATCAAACCTAGCCATATAAAGCTAAAACTATTTTCTGTAAAAACGTTTTTGTTTTAAACTAATATAGTTATTTAATACATAACTGGGAGAATCCACAAAAGTTATTTTAGAAAATAGAATCCCAAAATATATGACAGTATCTTTGAACTTTATTCTACATATGCCTTTTAGAAAGTTTGTCTATAGGTTGTTTAAATAGAGGTAAGAAAAATATGTTAACCATTTTAAATGGTCCAAAATTTTCAACTAATTCCTTGAATTTGACTGCTTGCTGAAATCACAATTTTTTTCTTTTTTTTAATCTCTGTTCATAATCATTATTTAGCCTTTACCGTTTTAGTATTTACAGAAGATCTCTGAAATTACTTTCTTTTTAGGCTGTTACCTGAAATAAATCAAAGCAAGATTTATTCTTGAAGCATTAAGAAAATAATTTCTCCCTTTACTTTCAAAGATAAGTTATTTTAAACTAAACATTCTTTATAAAATCCTTTTGATTGACAAAGTATTAGAATTCATAGATACAATCTTTTCATTCTAATTTTAAATTCTAAAAAAAAAAAATGTTTTTCTTTTTTTTAAGAGGTTTTTTACTTTCTCCAAATCTGCTGGTCTACCATTTATATGAATAGATTTCTGGATGTCCAAAACAAAAGTAAAAGAGGGAAGTCCTTCTAAGGTAGGTGATAATTTTTTAATGAATTTGTAGAATAAAATTTTAATTTACTATTAGTTTATTAAATACATTTTCAAATGAATGTTCTTGGGAAAAGATAAATCTTCCTATTCCTTTCATTTTAAAGGTTGATAATCTAAATTCTTAGACTTATCTAAAAGCATTTAATGATTTCAGATATCTTATTGTGTTTAGGGTTATGCAAAAATGTCCAATTTTCTTAATAATAAAAATCAAATGCAAATTTAGATACTGTGTGTGTGTGTGTGTGTGTGTTGGGGGTCAAATTTGTATTAAAATAATTAGACTAGATGATTTGAACCGTAAAGACAAGATTTGCACACTAGGTTCGAAAATGAAGAAACCTAAATGGCTGACAATTAATTACTACTGGATGGTAAACACGAACACTGAAAGAAAATATTGTTATCATACATACTCCACCCTCTGCACACAACACACATACATGCCAAATAAAACAGAACAAATTAGGGGCTGGCTGATTGGTTGGCTGGGTTGAATTTGAGGGTCAAGTATTAATTTTTCGGAGATTGGGAACATTTTCTTTTCTATTTAAAAAAGAATTCCTTTAGATAAGGTAACAACAAGGGGATACTTTTTTTTAAAACTCTTTTTAAAACAACAGGGACTCTGGTAAAATAATAAAAAAATCAATAGTTATTATTTTTTTAATACATTTTTGGACACATCGTATATATCCAGTTTTGTCTGGTTATTCTTTTTGTTTGTTTGTATTTTAGAAATTTTACTTTAATATATTTAATTAGCCGGTTAGACATTGGGTCAAATACTGGACCACTGTCATCTCTCTCTGTCCTCTTTCTTTTCATCTTTTGATTATTTTTTTCTATTTCATCTTTTTTGTTTTAGATCCTTCATTTTCTAACTCCTGCCAGTTTCCTCTTACCAATTTCCTCAGTGTATCCTACTGTACCTCTCTTTCAGCTGGGAAAGAAAGAGAAAGACAGCCTCAGACGACTGATTTTTGACACAGATAAAAGAAGAGAAGGAGAATCTCTGCTTTTATCTAACTTCTGGGGCTTTATTTATTCATCTATTTCTTTTTAAATACATAGGTAAACAGCAAGACTTGTTCTGTTGTAGATAGAAGTGGCAGGAGTTAAGAGCGGGCCCCTGGGGAGTCGTCAGATAGGGCCTGGGGAAATTGGGAAGGAAACAAGATAAGCAGATGTACATAGGTTGTGTGGGTGCTTGTAGTGGTAGTAGGGTATTTGTAGAGGTTCACAAGACGTATGACAAGCAAACCATTAATGTAATTGAAATGGAAATTAGCAAGCTATGTGTGCTGACTAGGGATAGATGTCGACCATGAATAGTGTGGCTGGAGGCCGAAGTTGGTTCTTCTTCTACAATGTCTTCACCTGCACGGTTTGGAAAATGCGTATTTTCCATTTTGCGGGGACCTAAAGAGAGAGAGAGAAAAAAAGGGATGGTATTATTGTTCAATAAGAAATTATAATGAATTAAAAACATAGGTGAATGTTCCTCATGAAAATTTTGTTGAATTTATAAAAAATTAATTCTGTGATTTATAGGATAAAATATATAGAACTGCTGATAGGTCTTCAAATCTACGTTGTCCTGCAGAAAATGATATTTCATTTGTTTTACATGAAACATATTTTCCATCATAGAAAAAAATCACTTTTATTAACCTGTAAAGGCATTAGTGGGAATTTTTTTTTTTTAATTTTTCTCAAGCAAAATCTGGTCATCGCCTGTAATTTTAGAATAATGAAGGAAAGTACAAGAATACATTGAATATATATATAATTATATGGAAAAATGCGCGCATGAAAAGTAATATTCTTAAGATTTTATTAAACCTGGAAAAGTAA